>CM030324.1:294435011-294516280 GCA_002915635.3 Ambystoma mexicanum
TATCAAGGGTAAGATTTGTGCTTTGGAGGGAGTTGTTCCCAGTCACCTGCAATTGAAAAAAGTGTGAGAATACAAGTACCAGAATCCTTAGAGACATCAATGTGAATTAACCTGAAACACCTAAAAAGGAAATTTAACTAGACACGCCTGAAAAGGAAAAGAAACACAGTCTCCCTGATGATTGATGGAGTCAGGAAAACGTTTGGAGGAGAAGACAATGTGTTGCTACAGCAGGAAAACTTGACTGGGAACCAGAGTGCGCGCCTTGTCATCATTCTTAACACCAGAAGAGACATGTCTTGCTTGGTGCTGACATGTTCTCCCTGGAGGTGAAGAACATCCTCCTGTAGTGATTGCAGTGCTGTTTCCGTTTCCCCTACCCATACATTGAGTTCTTTTGTATCTTGAACTAGGTCAGCAATCGATTTTTGGAGTTCCTTAGCGTTGCTTTTAATCTCGGTCCAATGGACTGCGTGAGATCTTCCTTCAGCTCAGGTTTAAGGCTCTGAAGGCAGTCAATCAGATCTCCCTTGGAAAGCTCTGTGCCATTTTCTGCATTGCTCCTTCTGTCTTTGCTGGTTCTGCACCTGTTTTCGAGTGCTGCCTCGCTGCTGCAGCCTGCCCTGGAGTGGACCAATGGGTGCTGAGTGTTTGGCAACATGTGCCTTGACGAGCTGATCTACATTGCGACATCCGCGATCTCAGTGCACTCATACCTTTCTTCTGAAGTGATTGCTACTCCTGAGATCACCTATCGCTGCTGGGACTCCCATGTAACAGAGCACCCCAACCTTACGCCTTCTGCGCTGCTTCTTTATGTGTCAGATTATATAAGCTCTTACTCCGACTCCTGTGCGCAGACACAGCTGTGAGGCGGGCAGCTCACCTTGCTGGTCAGCTGCCAGAATCAGATGAGTTCTGCTCACACTGTGATTCACCACTTGCCAGTGCTCAACTTCTGCTTGGCCTTCAGATTAGTACAGCTCGATGCTGTACCTCAATACTCCTCGCTCGAAAAGTCCAGCCACAGATCACACAGATGGGGACTGTAGGACTTCAGGGGACTTCATGCATTCCATGCTCCTATGCCACTGATCACTGAGTGTACAACCTGCCTTCGCTGGCAGCGTTCTTTGGGCAAGCTGGTCGCCACTTCTGCTATGGTGGTGCTGTCTTTTATGGTGGCTCCTGCAGACTTGTGCTCTCTGAGTCCTTACCAGCCTATTTTACGTCCTATATCCCCGGGCATACACAGCTGTCAACTGCTGGGTGCTTAATGCAACAGTCTTGTCTGCCCTTCTTCTGCTTTATCATCTGTTTTATTACATCTTCTGTCTTTTTTCCCCTTTTTATATGTTTGTTTCTCCTCCTTGTCGTGGGGCTGCCCAACAGCTAAATGCAGACCGGAGGCAAACCACCCGACAGGCGGGTGTGGGTCCAGAGGGCAGCGCAAGGGGGGGATGCTGGTATGCATTTGGGAAGAAGTTTAGGACCCTATTGGACTATTGAGGCACCAGGCCGCCAATCTCAGCGAGCGAGGGGATGGTTAGCATGGGAGAGGGAGGTAGGAGGAGAAGAAAGAGAAAGGTCTTGAGTTGTTTGCGGAACTTGAGGTGGTCTGGTTCGAGAGAGAGAGAGAGAGAGAGAGAGAGAGAGAGAGAGAGAGAGAGAGAGAGAGAGAGAGAGAGAGAGAGAGAGAGAGAGAGAGACTGTTCAATAGGAGGGAGATCTGCCCCAAGTTCTTTGCTTGGAGAGGCTTCTGATCAGCAGAGAGTTGGAGGCAGAAGATTGAAGAGATCAGGAAGGAGAGCATTTAGTGAGAAAGAGTTACAGGCAGCATAGTGCCAGGCCTCAGACAGCCTTGGGGATGATGCAAAGGGTCTTGCATTTGATCCTTGCAGCAACCGGGAGCCAGTGGAGAGATTTTAGAGCTGGACAGATACGTCCCAGGGCTTGAGGCCAAGGATAAGTTTTTCAATACCATTCTGAATTAGTTGAAGAGTACGAAGCGAAGGAAGAGGCAGATTGAGGAAGAGGCTGTTCGGTAGTCTAGCCTGAGAGGACCAGAGCTCTAGAGACATTGAGCTTCTGGTGGAAGGTGGGGAAAAGGAGAATGCCTCTAAGGTGGTGAAGTTGAAAGTGGGCCTTCTTGGCAAGGTCCAAGATGTGAGGTGTAAAGAAAAGGGAGGAGTCGAAGATGACCTCAAGGTTTCTGGCCTCAGTAGAAGGGGAGGGAGGTGAGCCCATAGAGGACGGCCAGAGTGCAGGAGGGAAACGGGGAGCAGGTATCCTGATAGGAAGGATTTCGGTCTTACTGGCATTAAGACAGAGATCACTGGAGGTGCACCAAGACTGAACAGCAGACAAGCAGTCAGGGATGATAGCGGAGGAAGAGGGGAGCTTGAAGAAGAATTGTGTGTCATCTGCGTAACACTGGAAATGAGGAGAGATGGCAGAGATCAGGTGAGCAAGAGGTGCAAGATAGATGTTGAAAAGCCAAGGCGAGAGGATAGAGCCCTGGGGAACACCACGTGTAGAGAGTGGTGGAGGAGGACAAGGTGCCCAGGAGCACCTGTGAAGGGCAGTCAGTGAGGAAGGTCGTCAACCAATCCAGTGCCCAGTCAGAGATACCAAGAGAATCTTGGAGACGCTTTATGAGGATAGAATGGTTGACTGTGTCAAAGGCGGAAGAGAGGTCAAGGAGAATGAGAACAGCAGGAGAGTTAGAGTCAAGATTTGCAAGCAGTTCTTCATGGGTGTTCAGGAGCGCAGTTTCCGTGCCTCTGGATGCTCTGAATCGACATTGATGGTCATGTAAACAACCAACAAACTCAGTGTGTTGGGTCAGTTGGGGGATGACCAACTTCTCCAGGAGTTTCCCAAGGAAGGGTTTAAGGGTTTTAGTAGATATAGGACGTTAGTTGGCCGGACATGAGGGGCTGGCTGAAGGCTTTTTTTTTTAGGAGGGGGTGTACAAAGAAGGGCTTCAGAGAAGAGGGGAAAGAGCCAGATGCTAGGGAGTGGTTGCAAAAGTCAGCAAGAACTGGGGCAAGGGAGGAGATGTTGTCCTTAATGGTTCTAGAAGAACAGGGCAACACCTGTTTGGATGAGACCTTCATAGAGCGGATGACTCTGGAGATCACATCTGTTGTGATAGGTGAGAAGGCGGAGAGAGCGGGAGGGGGTGAAAGAGCAGCCAAGGGAGGCAGGGGGGACAGAGGGAGGAATGAGGACGGTGAAGAAGTTTGACAGGTCAGAATGTCCTGAGTTTTAGAGGTGAAATGGGTGACCAGTGCAGTACAGCGGGACTGAGGTGAGGTGAAATTGCAGATGGATTGGCTAGTTCCTTGCAGATTTTGCAGAGTTCAGCCGTGTTATTAGAGGCTCCAGAGATACCAGCCTGGATGCGGGCTCTCTTCTTGGAGCGGATAGAGACACAGTATTGCCTTTGGAGTAGGCGGCAGGCCAGTTTGTCAGAGGATGAGCCCGAGGTCTGCCACTTCTGATCAGCAACTCTGCACTTACGTTTCAGAGCGGAAAGATCAGTGTCGTACCAACTGTTACACTTGGAGGCGGGTTTCAGGTGGATCCTCATGACAGGGCAAGAATGTAAAGAGTGTTGATGATAGCAAGATGAAGGTTGGCAACGACAGTTGGTGGGAGAATCAAGAGGTGGGGAATTAGCATGGATGAAGGTGGAGGCAAACACAGCAGCTGACACTTGTTTCATCGGACAGATGACCATGAAGGAGCCTGGCAGCGCTGGTGGATGCTCGGTCAGGGGGCAGAGAGGTCCCAGATGAGAGGAGAGGAGAGAGTAATCAGACCAGGAGAGCGGGGTAGTAAGAGCATTGGAGAGAGGGAAATCAGCAGGGATGAAAGCATTAAGAGTGTGTACGACAGAGTGGATAGGTCCAGAGGGGACACTAGTGAGGGGTAGAGAGAGGTACAGGGATCACTCAAGGGAGAGAAGATTCCATAACAGATGAGTCAAGGATTTAATCCCAAGAGAGATTTTACAGTAGAAGTCATAAGAAGGTGAAGTCCACAATATCGAAATAGAAGCATACACCTGCTGTAGATAGCAAGGTGAAGGGAAGTCTAGAATCACAAGCCTTCAGTCAAAACTGTCAAGAGTAGCTAAGTGGTATAAGAGGTAATTAAGAAAGGATCCACCAGTGAATATCAGGCTATCACCCATCATTTGTGGTCAGCTGAGAAGATCTGTTAGTCGAGGACAAGAGAGCAAAGCATGACTGCGGCATTGAAACACCACATCTCGTGAGGAAAGCAGTGACTGGCTGGCATTGAACACACATCTCGGTGAGAGTTAGAATGTTGAGATCAGTCTTCAAGGAGGAGGCAGATGTCAGAAGAATGTTTGACAGGAGCACAAGGTGTCCGCTCATTTGGTCGAAAAAAAAAGATCAAATGACCATTTGGTCGAAGCCAAATGGTTGAAAAAAAAAATGGTCGAAATTTTTTAAAATTTATTTATATATTTTTTTCGTTTTGTTTGGTTAAAAAAAATTAATATATAAAAAGGTGGGTTGCGGGGGAACCCCCCCCCCCCAAAAAAAAATGTCAAAAAAAAAACATTCAACCATTTGGATTTCGACCATTTGGTGTCGACCAAATGGTCATTCGACCATTTGGTTGTCGACCAAATGACTGGTAACCGAGCACAAGCATTAAGAGTGGCTAAGCGAAGCCAGTCACCACCTTTGAAGGTTTTCTGAGGACGGGAACAGGGGGGTGGTACACCACTCAGAGGTGGTGAAGAAGGTGCAGAGAGAGAGAGAGAGGAAAGAGGTGTAGCAGGAGAAGGTAGGAAGTTGATGAGGGCCGTCAGGCACCGGCCAAAGAGAAGATTGGGTTGAGGACCCTGGCCCATGAAGTACCATTGTGATAGACATTATAGACATAATAGACACTTAGAGGATGAGAAGTGTGCCAAGAATACTTCACATCTAATGCCGCCATTAATGGGTGAAGAGTAAATAGGGGAGAGGGGAGAGATCAAATGTGAGGTCCATAGGTCTGGAGAGGGGACAGAGAAGAGGATATCAGTGATAGTCAGTCTGGAAGTAGTACTAACAGGTGTCAGCAACAGGTAAGCCAGGATTAGATGTCAAGAAATCTTTTTAAAGCTTTTCTCTTCCAGAGGGCTAGGTGATAGAGTAACAGTTGAAATAGATGGGGGACGATGGACAGTGCCATAGAGGTGGAGGAAAAGACAGTTTTGAGGGGTAGTACTATGCACGGGCAAACTCACCAGTCGGCCTAGCAGCCACGGGAGGCAAGAAGGATGCACAGATGTAGAGCACACCTAGATTTGAATTTACCAGAAAGCACAACAATGCAGTACAAGATGGAGGGTGCAGAGATTTATAGCACATCTAAAAATCGAATTTACCAGTCTCCCCCATCAGTGTCCACTTCCACTCCCCGAGGACCCCCATCCAGGTGATCCTCCCTCATTGGTCCACCCCCAGGAACTGGCTCCAATAGCTGATGGCCGTGTCCTGGCCATCTGGATGACAGATCCCAGCAACTAGTCAGGGAGACACCTATGTTGGACAATCCACACGACCAGCCAAGGCACGGTGGAATGAACACTGTTCATGTATCCGCAATAGGAATTTGAATTTGGCAGTAGCCCGCCATTGGATTAATAAAGGACACAGTGTGTCACAAATCAAGTTTCAGATTTTGGAAGTGGTTACCAAAAACCATCCTCATGAAGACATTGGTCTACGTCTTAACAGAAGAGAGACCTTTTGGATCGATAAACTGGGGTCTCTAACCCCGAATGGACTCAATGAAGAGATTCATTTTGACTGTTTCATCTAATGTTGATTGTGATGCGATTTATTGATTTGGTATTGTTGTTCATGTAACATAACAATATTGCATTTATTTACTATGAACATTACCAGGTTTGGCATTTAGCATTAAGACTGCTTTTAAATTCTTTTATATTCCTGAATTAATCACCACACTAATAAAAAGCCAGGGGGTCCCTCCCGGACGCTCAACACGCCTGGGACATAAGGTGCCGTCATGTGTGACACCTTCTGTCACTCCTGGTGTTCTTTTGAGTTAGTACACATACTTAAGATTAGTGTCTTCATGTACCTCTAAGGCGTTACAAATGTCGCCTCCCACAACTATCTTACACTGGAGTCTGTGTGAATTGTAATAGCGATGCAAACTGAGTCATTCGCTCCCTTGAAGTACAATCTGTCTATTAGTATATTGCAAAACATACCGTTGTAAGTTAACAATTTCTGATCCGCTTCCAGCACTCATTAGCACCTACCTATCCTAGATCCATTGTTCAGCAACGCCACTTCCACACAACAGTTTTACAGATGACGATATATACTTCAGCACTTTAAACGCAAGAGTGTATTCGTACCATATTATTACTGCCTGGTCTTCATATTGGTTTGTTTAAAACCCAAGATTCACAACCGTACAAAGTTTACTGCAACCACACGTGACTAATACATAAAATAGTCTCATCACCTAGGCAACAGGACTAACAGGAACGCTGCACGCGCTCACGGCTCTGCACGAGCACAGGGAGTGAAGAGACGCTAACGGGTGAGTCAGCAAGAGTAGTTGTTAGTTGTTTTGATTCCCACACGCGATACAACCACCGTACTAACAGACTGCATGAATCCACCACAGTGACTGTGATTGGCACGGCGCTGCACGCCAGATCAGAAAATGCTTTGAGGCAACTACGTTTTTCAGCAACCATTGCAGTTTCACATACAGAACAGGTATGGATTCATCTAGTTCATTTAAGCACACGCAGTACTACCAATGTTTGGGTTCACTTGACTCATTTGGTTTTTTCAATTTTTTCTGATTACATGTGCTGTCTGGATTTTGAAAACATTACGAATGTGGTACGTTTTATTTTCTTTGTATTATTCCATGTTGATCTTGTATATATTGTTACCCACTGCATGAATATTGTGTATCACGCTATAGCATTTAAGTTTCGCCCTGACGAAGGAGACATCTCCGAAATGCATTGGCACATGAATCTTTCACTGTTGATATGCTGATGGTTTCCTCACTTTGAAAATATTTGAGAATTTTGGAACATACAATTTTGTGGAAAAACCATGGCTATGATTTCTTGAGATTATTCGGGATTGGATACAGTGAATTTCACAATTAACATCGACTATCTCCTTGTTTTACATGATATATTAGCTTTAAAAACCCAGTTTGGGTACATACAGAGAGCGACTGAGTAGCTGGGTTTGTTTATTCAGCTTCTTGCTCCACGCAAAGTCAGGCAATTGACCAGAATCACACACACAACGGCCCTTTCCATTGCCTACAGGGATAAAAGGTGGAGCACGAAAACACACTACGAGCAAGGTAAACCACATGACAAGACAGCTATCCAAGTCCGGCAGTTCAAGAGGAGGAGAGACAGCGAGAACCAAATGGGCGATAAAGGAGGGAAGCGACCTTGCCTTTTTCGACTTGGCCCGCCAAACCTCCATAAAAGGAATCGTAAGACCATGAACAATAGCCAGCATGCTTTGCAGCAGATGTCATTGGTACACAGAGCCCTCCTACGCTGATAGGACGGGGAGAGACGATTGCTACCATGGTAACGACCTTGACTCCAGGAGAAAGAAAAGGCAAGTGGTTCATCAAGAACGGTGAGTCGAGGGAGAAACGATAAGAAACTGAACTGTGTTGAATGAAAGTTGCGAATGGCAAAGTAAAAGGGAAATCAAAGAACTGTCACAGCCACACTTGCATTGCTTCCCTGCAGAGAGGCAACAACCCCACACCACCTTGCTGGTTAAGTTGGTGCATAGCTACTGAGTTGTCGGTTAGGAACAATATGCACTTGCCTCGCACGGAGTAGAGGAAGGTAATCAGGGCCAGCCTTGTAGCCCATGGCTCTAGCAAGCAGATTTTCTCCTGAGCTTTAGTCAGGGACCAGGAGCAGCTTACGTCTAAATTCCTACAGGTGGGCAGCCCAGCCCTTCAAGAAGGCATCCGTGTCTGTCATCAGTTTGGGCCAAAGTTGACTAAGTAACACTCCTCACTGCATGTTATCCCGCAGATCACAACGACAGAGATCTCAAGACACAGCATCTAACACTTGCAACAGGTTTGGCATGTCACCCTAGAACTGATATCCAGGACTCTGAAATAGCCACTGGAACGACCACACAAATAATCCTGCCTCAGGAAACACCAGGATATATGAGGCCCCTAATGTGCAGAAGGGTTAAGGTTGGGATCCAGCCTCTGGAACTGAAAGCCATGGATAAAAGTAAGCTGCCCAAACTGTACTAAAGGCTGCATGAGCAGTACAAATGTACCGATACCACGTCCCAGATAGTCGCTAGAAGGAGCCAATCATCCAGGTAGGAGAAGATTTGTATCTTCTCCCTTCTGAGATGAGCCCTACCACCGCCAGTAGTTTTTTTAAGACTCTGGGTGCGGAGGACTGACCAAATTTCAGAACTAAGAACTGGTAGTGGTCGTTTCCAAGCACGAACTCTGGTACTTCCTGTGCTTGAAGTGAATCGATGCATGGCAGAAGACCTTCTGGAGGCCCAAAGACACCAACCAGTCCTGAACCTTGACCATTTTGAGCTTGTCCTTAAACAGGTAGAGGTTCATGAGCCTCCAATCCATTATGTGACATGGCCTCCATGTTTCTTCTGGACCAGTAAGTACCAGCCCTTCCCTGGCTCTGGACGGGGAACCAATTCTTTGGCTCCCACAGTAGAAGTTGGCAGACCTCCTCCAAATGTAGGGCATCCTGAAGCAGTGAAGAGCTGGAGGAAGAATTATTTGATCTCGGACATCCTTGATAGAAACATCCTCCACAGAGGGCCAGATGTAGATGTCTCAACACTTGAGGGGGTGCTGCACAACACTAAGACAGACTGGCGTAAACCAAAGAAGCCGTAACTGAGCCAGCATGCATGTGGTTGCAGTCTAAAGAGGAACCGCTGCCAGCTACACCTGCTGTCTGAAATTCTACAACTCCTCAGAGGATTGCATGGGAAAAGGTACCTACAACGTAGGAGCCAAGTCTTTAGAGGCATCCCTGAAAGGGACTCCGGTTCTTGGCAGAAGATGTAGAGTGGTGTCTAGAGGATAACTGGAGGGGCAGGACCTCTTCCTTTGTTGCTGCTGCAACTAGTCATTTCAGACTGGAGAAAGGACTTCCAAAGGCTCTTCCACGGTTTCTTTTTTCTACTCCCGCACTGGGCGACTTGGAAAACATTGTCTTAGCACCTTTGTGGAAGTGGATGAAAAGCTTTGTGGCACAGCATGTTGCCAGAGGGCCTTGGAGTGCATTGAGTTTCATGAACAGCCATCCTCCATGTTGTGGTCCTCCTCAAGGCAGTAGAGAAATACCATTTGGGCATTAGACATGGACATTTTCCTCATGAAGTTCAAGCAAGGCTGGAAGCCTGAGGGGTTTGGAGGGATAGGTATGACAGGAAAATGTGGCAACGGTAAGTGGCATTTCCAGAGTGTACTGAGTGCACAGAAACAAGGAACTAAAGGGACAGTGACTCGATATATACTTGACCCAATGCCACGTCCAGTATCTGAGCACGCAACAGCGCCAGGCAGAGCCACACAACACCCCGTTGTGGCTGAAAGAAGCTTCCAAAGAGAGCTGGTGCTGGATACAGAATATGTCAAATGAGTAGTCTGCAGGAGGAAGGAATCCATTAGAAATTAAATACCACCTGAGAGCATGTTGAATGACTCAAAGTACATGTTTGCAGGACCTCATGGCTTATTGTTTGGGTCAGGCGATGCCGCTTCAGGGCCACCAAAAACACTGCTGGGTTCAATGAATGGCCATCGGAATTGTTAAGGAATATTTTAACTGTGGGAGCAAACAGACATGGAATCACTTTGCAAAAAGATCAAGGTCGGTGCTTGCAATGTGGCTTGGATACAGAGCTGCAGTGTTCCCCCTGTGGTTGAAAACACTTCTGAAGCCAGACTTGCACCTGGAAGATAAATGATTAAAATGAAGAATCCGTAGGAGGAAGAAATCTATTTGAAGTGCATTTTTTTCTGCTTTACACATTTTAAGCTATGTACCTTCTCTTCACTTCATCACACTGCACTGGTCATGGACTCTGCAGCCTTGGGACCAGTCCAGAAGGACTGGCCGTGGTGGAGATAGGGCATGTGAGCTTCTCCAAATCTAGAACCGGCTACTCCAAAGTGAGAAAGAGGCATCATTAATTCCCTGGTCTGAAGCCCAGTGTTGGTCAGAACAAAAACATAGTGGAGTTTGTAGGAGATTATGAACTTCAATCAGGACCACTTGCTTTTCTTTTGGCATTGCATGTGTTAATGGCAGCTCTCCTACTCTTTGTCACCAGCAGAACACTGCCACATCGGTGACTCCTCCTTGTGGTTCTGCACCTTGAAATTGGACTAGTCCTCCTTGTGGGCTACCATGATACTATTGGCTGCCTTGTCCCCCAATAACATGCTACTATAAAGCATCACTTCCATGAAGAGTAATCATGTTCAAGGACAAAACACCAAATACAATCTTGGTGGGAGACAACACTGAAATGTGGTACCTGCTTTGCTTATGTCTTCAGGCAAAGGTAGATGGTAAAAATAGGGAGATTTGCTACAGTTTGAAGATTGTGTGTACACAGGGAAAACAATGACTGACATTAGAGGGCGAGTGTGGCTTCTTTATAAAGCTGGGGCATCACTTTCAAAATGAAGGCCACGTGGCTCCTCGCCTGAGTCACAACCATGTAACGTGTTGTCCTTCTGGGCTATTGCTAAAATAAACCCAGATATAGTCCAGACATATTTTTATATCATCAATCTGTGGGCGAAAGTAACCATTAGAATAGATAATAACATCGTGACATAACACAGTAGTTGAGGAGAATGTTTCTACTTACATCCATTGTATCAAGGTGCCCGTTGATTTCTATCATGGGAATGGGATGATACCAAGATGCAGCAAGATTTCTATTTACTGACAGATCCAAGTTAATAGGCTGAAGAATCTGTACATCGGGCTGGGAAACGCTCTGCTGTAGAGTCCTCCTAATCAAAAAAATAATACAGAGAATGCCACATTATAAGGGAACTTAAAAGTACAAACTTTCGATTTAGAAAAGGCTAGACTGATCTACATGTAACTAACATTTTATCTAAGACAAACAAGTTACTTGCCTTTGGTAATGGTGTTTCCCACAGATTCCTCATTTTAGAAATGTCATATAGGCACAGCCGTGTCGTGAGCTTTGCCTGCAATCGGGAGCAGCGAACGGACTGGAGGCTGTCATGGCCAATAATACAGCATCACCCTTGCATCCATCGAACTCTATGAACAGGCAGAATGCAGCAGATGTAAAGCATGTGATGTTATTGCGATAATCTGGAGCGCTGCCTTCAGAAGCCTTTAAATGGGACTATGCAAACGGTGCCAATGCGCCATCCGGCACTTCTCAATTAAGTAAGTCCCATGTTTTGTACCCACTTGATATTGCTAGGTGTTATTGTTTTTGTTGATGCTTGGTGATTGCGGACTCCTGGAGGCTACCTAGGAACCCACCATCATCACCAGAAATAGCTATTTTGGACCTCCTGGCCCCAGATTTTATTGGACTATGAATCATCCTTGTGTTTGAACGGTTTGTTAGGCAGAATCCTGTGCAGTTCCCTTGGGGAACACTGCAAGAAGATTAAGACTACAGGAGTAAACAGTAAACCCAATTGGTAGCAGCCTGCACCACCCAGATTTACCTGGTAGCTGTGGCTGAGCAGTCAGACTTCTCTCAAGATGAGTAGGGCAGTATAAAGAGGATACACAATAGGACTAAAAACACAGTAGAGCAAGCAAACACTGACCAGAGCTTGGTATCAAAAGTATATCATTATTTATTTAAAACACACTTTAGGAAATACACTAAGCACTATAGATCAATGTAAGTTCAAACACAATCAGAAAGTATACACACCTCCCTTAATAATTATTAGACAAGTCTAGGTCAAAACACCACTATTTGTAAAAACAGATGTGAGCGCGTAAGTTTAAGGGAGAGAAAAAGGCAGGTCATGAAAAAACAGTTCCCAACACGTTTCTAAGACCACAGCAAGTTAGTGAAGGCAGAGTCTACTGTAGAGCCAAAGTTCATAGGCCAAGGCCACTTTACATGGAGCAAGGCGAAATGTGCCCAAGATCACACAGTTTAAAAAGCACTCAAGTCTTTGCAGAAATGTTCAAAGGTAAGGTGGTTAGTTTGATGTGAAAGATAAAGTTAGAAGGTCTGGGGGCCAACCCAGTGGGAAAGCCAAGGATTTAAGGGTCACCTTTAGCAAAACGATGGAAATCGAGACCAGGTGGAACACAGTACCTTTAAAAGTGAGGAAGCTCCAGCGGTGGCAGTTGTTCCTGGCAGTGGGTGCAGTTTGTGGTTTCGACCAGGGGAAGAGAAGATCTCGTCGAGGAGGAAACTTGGAGTCGTTGCACTGCCCAGGGAAGAGACCAGCCGCGGAGTTCGTTCAGTTAAAAGGTGCGTTCCTTTTATTCGCGGTCACAGTGGTGAAGCTTAGCTATCCGGCCGCCGGGGTGCTTGGCACTGGCGCTTCGACCAAGGGACGTCCCGGAAGGCGAATGGCGAACTGGTTGTTCCCACCAGCTCAAAGGGAGAAGACTCTTACAGCAGAAGATCTTCTCTTGTCGTCGGAAAAATTGTGAGGTTGTTGCAGCAGGGCTCCACCGGTGGTGTCGTCGTTGCAGATGGCTCAGCTTCTCCCCTCTTCAGATTTCTTTAGTTCCTGTGGCGACTTCTGAAGTTCCAGTCCCAAAAGCCCTGCTTTTATGCAGAAAAACCCCCATTCAACAGCCCAGCTGTCACTCATAGCTGCTAAGTGGTGAGCCGGGCAGCTCACCACTGGGCCAATCAGAACAGAGTGCGACTTGGGTTGCTAAGGCAACGCAGTCCAGGGTGCCAATTCCCCCACCCAGACATCCTGTGAAACCCAGACAGAGTGGCACCAGTTGGAGGGCTTCTGTGGAGAAACCCGCCAAAAAGTGGAACAAAGGGCCCGACCTTGGTTGGAGTTACAGAGATGACACAAACGCCATTTTGGAAAAGAGTTCTGGCGAAAAGACCCAACCGGGGATTTAATATTAAATAAATAAACCGGCGTTATCTTTAACATTGCACCAAAAAAAGTAGTGCGTTTAAAATCAATGGGAAAATCCCATCCCGTGGTAACCACTGCCACCAGCCAGAAACTCGACAAGGGGGGACTGGACAGTGACCTCTTGGAAACAGACCCAGGGGCAATCTAATTAACCCCTTCCAGTACTTCCACAATATGATGGTTTGTACTGGTTCTGTTCACAATTTAGGACTAATAATGCCAATGGTGACTTTACATGCCTTGGGAGACAGTAGTCAGTCCCAGGGTATGGAGTCTATGTTTGGGGGTCACTATGACACCCCTGTGTTACTGCACTGAGGGTGAGTGGTAACACATACACTAAAACAGATGATACCCTATGGAGTAAAAGACCCCATAGCCCATAAGCACACAATAAGTCAAAGACATACCTCAAATCAAAATAAGAGTGGGAGGAAAAGAGTCTCACTCTTAGCAGGAGAAAAAAACAAACCCCAAAAATCCAGCAAAGCTGCTGGGGGACTCACTAGGTTTTGGAAATTAGCCTTATAAGAGAATTCTCCCTAACATGGTTTACTGGTTTTTACTGGATTGTGACGGGGCATGTCCTCGGATTTAACTACTGACTCACGTCTCAGATAGAACTTTGCTCGCACTGATTCCTGACCTTGCCAGGTCCTGGTGTTGGCATTTCTGTCACTGTTTCGGATTTATTTTCTGGTACACATGAAATGATATGATATGATGTGGCATTTATAACGCGCCTGCACACAAGTGTTTCTAGGCGCGACAAGACAAGGAGGGGGAAACAAGAGAAAACAAAATAATGATCTTACTAGGCATTGTCTCTTTCGGATCGCGCAAGTGCGGGGAAGAGAGAAGCGGAGAAGTGCCAGGGGTGGGGAAGGGGAACGTGCAGTTAACTCAAAAGTGCAGCTAGCGGGCGGCTCATAAATGCAGAGAGAAGGGACTGTAGGGTGCAGATACAGACCCTTAAGTGGTGGGGAGCCAGAGGCTTACAATTATATAAAGCGCAGGGCCGGACTTGAAGCTGCATTTCCAATACATCTGAACTGCAAAACTGCAATGTTCAGCCAGTGGGTCTGCATCACTGTTCTCATCTCAGGCAATTCCTAGAATGGAATTTGAGGAAGCAGTGTTGGCCTTTTGCCCCTTGAATGGCCATCAAGGCACCAAACCATTAAGTAGCCCATCCCACTATTTCCCACTCTTTTCTGAGCTGGTCCAATGAAGATTTTGAAAGAAAAGAGAGATGGTTTTCCGTCGTGGAGTTATTGCAACAATTGCTCACCTAACATGGAAGCAATTACTAACCAAAGAAAAATAGAAAGAACTCCTTGTAGGTGAACACCTAATGCTAAAATGAAATACATTCCTAAATATTATACATATACTCCCAATACCCCCAGAGTAGTTAGTTGTTTATTTCACAGAACGTCAACCTCAAAAGGGAAGCACTTACAAATATATAAAATGCATGACTTTGCCAAACCTCCCGGAACTGTACAGTTGGTGGCATTGGACTTCTCTTTTGTGGTTCCAGCATCAGTCCCTTGATCATCGAGAGTGGTCATCAACTAGACTGAAGAGGACATTCCAGTCTTACACTTGGAACTGATTCGCTTTGCGCTGCATCCTTGTGATTTCTGGGTCAGGTCCACACAAACTGTTACTAACACAAACATTTGCGTTCCATTGGCACCGTGACAGCGGCCGAGTTTCTGGCATATGGATTGATCCATAAAGATGGTGGGCAGTATATATCTAACTTGCTACCGCCTAACAAGAAACGGACCATAGGTAGGGCAGGGTATGTGCAGGGAGGTGAAATGTATAGACGGAACACCTTAGTGCATCTTGTAACCTATTGGAACTATCAGGCAGTATCCTTCCTACATTTTCACTCATACCGGTTGCCTTGCGCGTCTCTCTAACACATAAATGATAGTTTCAAGAGGAAAGTCATCCTCAAAGTAGGAGGTTAAGGATCTGACGAGACCTTGACATAGGTCCGGAAGTGTTGCTCACAGTTACCAGGTGGTGACACCCACATCTGTACTGACTCAATGTGCGAAGGTGATATATAAATGAAGTGGTGTGCACCCTTTCACCACCTGTTTTTTCTGGTCCAAAAAGTCAGGGAGTAATAGAATTGTTTACATTCAACGATGGATGAGTTCAACATTTAGTTAAAACAAAGAACTATCATTTCTTTTTTTTAAACTTGAAATTCATTGCAATTTAATGTAGAAGTTTTCACCTAAACGATAAGCTTACACATATATTAAAGTCACAGTGATGGTAACACAATGAAACACGGAGCCCTGGAGATGTTCTGTAAACACTTTACTAATTAGACGGGACTGTCTGAGCGGAAACTCCGTCCCCATCAACCACATGGGCTGCAACCTACAAAACATAACGAGAGAAAGGAGACACAGCTCCTTTTCATAACAATTGAAATGGGGCGTTACATCTTCCCCTTCCTTAATAGCAAGCTTGGGGTTCCTTAGTTCATTTCTTCTATCCAGCTTGAGGGTCTACGCACCACTCTTCGCGAAGGGCTGCGTGCTGGTGGGATCTCGCTTGTGACGCAGTCCCTGGCGCCATCATCAGCGTCTCGGTCCTCTTCTTTGTATTCGGAGTCCAAATCTGAGGAGTCCTGTTCCCTAACAGGGCCGGTGCTTTCCTGGCTTCTGTCACCTTCGAAAGTTCGGAGGAATGACGAGTTCCGTGTGAGGGTGCCCCATGTGCTTGCCGCAGTCATCATTGACCATTGTATGTGTGTTACAGCCAGGGGTTCAGGCTTCAACGCAGGAATATCTTTAGCATCCCGACTTTGTCTTACCAGGACTTGGTCCCCTATCTGGATGTGGAAGGGTTTTGCTTTCCTCTTTAGGTCGGCATATTTCTTCATCCTTGCTTTGCTCTCTCTGTCCTTTGTTCTCGCGGTGTCAACGTATGTGTTTGGGAGCAAGGCTCATGGATTTTGTGGCAGTGTGGTTCTTACCACTCATCCAAACATCAGTGCCGAGGGACACTCTCCTGTTGAGCTGTGTGTGGTATTTCTACAGTCCCTTAGTAACGTGCATATTGCCTGCATGAAGGAGCCATTGATAATTGAGCAGACTTGGAGGGCTCGTTTCAGGTTACCCATAAATCTTTCCACCGTTCCAGTGGCCTGAGGCCACAGTGGTGTAATCTTGTGTTCTGAAAGCAAAGATGTTCTGCGAACATGGCAAAATCATGCTCTCTCTGTCCTTTGTTCTCGCGGTGTCAACGTATGTGTTTGGGAGCAAGGCTCATGGATTTTGTGGCAGTGTGGTTCTTACCACTCATCCAAACATTGGTGCCGAGGGACACACTCCTGTTGAGCTGTGTGTGGTATTTCTACAGTCCCTTAGTAACGTGCATATTGCCTGCATGAAGGAGCCATTGATAACTGAGCAGACTTGGAGGGCTCGTTTCAGGTTACCCATAAATCTTTCCACCGTTCCAGTGGCCTGAGGCCACAGTGGTGTAATCTTGTGTTCTGAAAGCAAAGATGTTCTGCGAACATGGCAAAATCATGTCAGCTGAATGGTGGGCCACTGTCTGATTTTACTGTGGACAGGATCCCATAGTATGCACACGTCTTGTCTAGTGCCTGTATTACTGCTTGGGCACTGGTGGAGTGAATGAGATGCACCTCCAGGAATCTGGACATTTCGTCGATTAATACCAGCATGTGCTTGCCATTTGCCAACGGGCCAAACATGTCAATGGCAACTTCGTCCTGTATTTGCAGTGACATTGAGGACATTTTGAGGGGCTCTGGGAAGGTGCGTGGAGCGACTGCCTTACATGCAATGCATTTGCTTAGTAACTGTTCTACTTTCTTGTCCATCGTGGGAAACCACACATTGGTCCTCAGCTGTCGTTTGGTCGATACGATTCCTCTATGTCCCGAGTATGCTAGTGCAAGCACTTGCTCTTGCAGGCTTGTGGGGATGACAATTCTATTTTCTGTGAGTAGGAGTCCTTCTGGAGACGTAGACAGTGTGTGTCTGATGAGTTTGAAGCTGCAAAAGTGTCTCTCTTCGGCAGAAGGCAGGGTTTGCCCACAGTCGGTTTTGGCGTGCCACTGGTTTGACTTCAGGCATTCTTGTACTTTTTGAAGTAGATGGTCATTCTTCAGGGCTTCTACCAGTTGAGTACTTGTGATGGACTTGGGAACTGCATTGCCTATTAAGTAGTGTATGTACTGGTTTGCTTTGATGGATTGGCGTTCGTCATGAGCAGGAAGCGGGTATCTGGACAAGAAGTCCGCCGAGTTGTTGTCCTTCCCCGGGTGATGTATAATCTTGAAGGAATATTCTTGTAATCTCAGACCCCAACTTGCGATGTGTGGTGGCATCTTAGCTGTGGGTTTGCCAAATATTGCGGTGAGAGCCTGGTGGTCAGTGATGATTGTGAATGGGCGTCCATACAGGAACAGGTGGTAGTATTCACATGCCCATACAACCACTAGGCTTTCCTTCTCTGGTTGTGAATACGCGCAATCGGTTGATGAGAGGCTGCGGCTGGAATATGCTAGGATGCGCCTCGGGAGTCGGGTGAGGCACCTGGCTTTGATTGCGCAAGTATTGCCCCTAGTCCGACAGGGCCTCCATCCACTGTTAACTATGTGTCAAGATCCAGGTCACAGTATGCCATGCAGGATGCTGACGGAATACGTTTCTTGATCTCCTAGAAGGCTTATTTGCACTCTTCAGACCAGTAAAAGTCTTGATGTTTCTTTCCCTGTAAGTAGTCGGAGGGGCATGCTCAGTGACGCAAAGTCTTGAATGTAGCGCGTGCAGTAGCTCGCCATTCCCAGGAATTATCTAACTGCGGATATAGAGGTGGGAGTGGGAGCCTCCACGAGTGCTTGTACTTTTTCTGGATCCGGTTGTAGGCCATCGCTTGAGAATATGTGTCCAAAACATTTTAGGGTCGACTTGCTGAGCTCGCACTTGTCAGGGTTGAGTGTGAGGTGAGCATCCTCAAGGGCCATACAAACTCTTCTTAGTGTGTTGTCATGTATTTCTTGGATAGTGCCGAAGAATAAAATGTCATCACTATAATTTAAACAATTTGGAATGTGCTTTATGACTTGGTGGATTTCATTTTGGAATATTTCAGCCGCTGATGACACTCCAAACCTGAGCCTTTTGTATCTGAACAGGTGCAGGTGCATAGAGAAAGTGGTGATGTATCTGGAGGATGGATGCAGTTCAAGCTGGTGATAGCCCTTATTTAAATCCAATTTTGAGAATACTTTTGCCCTATGTAGTAGATGCATCATGTCCGTCATCCTGGGTGCAAGATGACGTTCTCCTTCTATTGCTACATTTGGGGCCGTCATGTCCACACAGATACGGGTGCTGGTTTTGTTTTCTTTTTTAGGCACGGGCACAATGGGGGATACCCACGGTGTGGGTCCTGAAGCAGGTTCAATGATGTCTTGTTCCAACAGGGATTGAATTTCATCCTCCACATGTCTCTGGATATTTAGGGGGAATACCTCGGTAGTGTTGAGCCTTCGGTTGAATCTGCGTATTTATGTGCAGTTTGACTTGTTTGCCCTTGAGCTTCCCCAGACCTTTAAATAACAACAGGAACATTTTCTGTATAATTTCCTTCAGGCTAATGGTGTATGCAGACATGATCTGGTACATTACATGTATGAGACCCACCTGAATGGCTGACCGGAAACTGAGTATGCTCCCCCTGGTACCTCTCCTTTTATGACATATATTTTGACTTTTAGACTTTTGTATTGACACATAGCTGTAAACATGCTTTGACAGTTGAGGGGGGAATTTGGCCCATATGGGTAGATCAGAGTGTCTGCTTTGCGCAAGTCTTTCTTTGTGGTCAGAGTTTCATATGTGTCCTTGTTGATTACGTTTATGATTCACGACTCTGTCCATTTATTTGTAGCAATAATGTCAACTATATTCTGCAGCAATGCTGATCCCTATGGCATGGATGTATCCTCTCTTGCGATCTCCACTGGAGGAAGAGGAGCGTGAGTCTCGACGACATTGTGGAGATTCATCTAGGTACCTAATCTTGTGAGGTGGGGAGCGCTTCTGTGAGTCCTGTCTGCTCCTGTGGCGACTAGAGTGACCTCTCTGTTCTTCACGCAGTCTTTCTCTGTGTGATGGTTCTCGCAGGTCACTGTGGGAGCTACGCCTGCTGGTGGCGGGAGACCACCTCATGTGGTGTTGCAGGCTTTCTCGACTTGAGAGGCAGCCATCTTGTCTCCAGGAATCTCTGCTAGTTTCTGCTGATTGGAAGAATGTAATGTTTTTGCAAATAGATTGGAAGTGTTTTCTCCCTCCATATTTGTCACAATGATGACCAATTGCTGCGCATGGACCAACGTGTGGGAATTTATAGCCACATCTATAGCCCTTTTTTTGCTCTGCTGTGTCTCCTGGCATGTGAATGGGGCACACCGTTGCTGACGTCGCAGATTGTGTTATCTTAATGTTGCTGAGTCTACTCTCGCTAATTGTAAGATTTCGTCCACCGTTCTGCTTTTCTGGAGCAATTTCTTTTGGAAATTCAGGGGACTCACAGCCCGCTATTGCCTGTGACTTGAGTGCTTCTTCTGTCGAGTATCGATCAAAGTCACAGTATTTTGCGTGTTTTCTCAACCACATTACAAAATTGTCCATGTTTTCGCCCTGGTCCTGGGTGGTGGTATGACACATATGCCTATCATAATCTACGTTTCTCAATGGTGCAAAATATTTGTTCAGAGAATCAATGACGCCTTGAAATGTGTCAGTATTGTTTTCTGGCATCTCGAATACAATGTCTCTTACCACCGGGTCAAGTGAATGCATTAGAATTCCATATATATATATATATATATATATATATATATATATTATATATATATATATATATATATATAATATATTATATATATATATATATATATCCCATCAAGGTGCCAAACTGCTGGTGTCAGAGATGCCAAAGTGCTGCATGGCTTGCAGCTGCAGTGAGTCCGTTCCACTGTCTTCCCTGGGTCGAGAATGGCGTGTGGCGTGCAGCTGGACTGAGGGCTTTGCAGACTGCTGTCCGTCTCATTGCTGGACATGGTGGCAGGGGCTGTTTAAATGTCTCACCTGGACAAATGATGTCAACTTGTATTTCTAGTCTATTGGTTTGTCTGGCTGGATGGCCACAGTACAGTAGATGAGGCCTTTCTTGACACGCAGCTGGAGGGAGATGGATAATGCCCTATGCGCCGTGACATGATGATAAGCTCTTTCCTCCGAGGTGTTGCTCGTGAGTCTGTGCTGGAGGGCGAACTGCTCATCATAAGCATCGCCTGTGTGTGGATTGGAGTTCACTTGCACTAAAGAAAATTCCTCTGTGCCGGCGCAATGCAGCAGAAGACTCTTTATGCCTTATTTCTCGTGTGCAGAGCACTGAAGAGTGTGTCCACCGAGACTGTGATGCGGCCGGAAATCGGAAGCATCCTGCGCCGCGTGTTGTGCTCCAAGCAATCCGCTTCTGCTGTCAAGATAGGTACAGAAAGCATGTTGAGTTCAGGAATGTTGCAGATCAAAGTAGCCTCGTCGCCATTGTTAAGTTTAAACATATATTAAAGTCACAGTGATGAAACACAGAGCCTTGATGTGCTGTAAAACAAATTAGTCGCAAACTGCCCTGAGCGGAAACTCCGCCCCCATCAACCACGTGGTCTGCAATCCACAAAACATAACGACAGAAAGGAGACACAGCTCTTTTTCATAACTATAGAAATTAGAAGTTACAGTATCTTTTTTAAAAACCTAACAAGTGCAATAATCAGAGATGTATTCGACCCCTCCATTAATCTTGACAAGAGGTTCTCACCCATCACCATACTAGGATTGTGTATGAATCTTTCCAACCACAATATTATATATGGTTGTTTAACCTCACACTGCACAACAAGGTATCTCAAGATTCCACAATGTTTAGGATTGTGCACAATCTTTTTCCAGACTGCAAATTGGTGCCCCATCTCTCTAGGGTGCCTAATAAATTAAATCCATTATCTCATTAAGACATACCAGTAATGTTTGTTGGGACTGCGAGTGACATATTTTGGAATTTGAAAAGGAGGTCTGCAAAAATGTTACATATTCTGAATATAATATAACCATATAATTTTTCAAACTGCGGACACCAATCATGTTCAATTTTTCCATAATCTTATCTGGATATTGTGCAAATTTATTAATATTGCTATCAAGTTCTGACAATATTATCTCACATTCCTACGTAAACTTTAGCAGTATTTTCACAATACATTTTTTTAAGATATGGGGGGTTGTGGGGGGCACTCTAGAGACGACGCGCTGAGATGGCTGCTCTAATGTGAGCTCCCAAGCCACCTGCTACAAATCCGCACAAAATCCTGCAATCATCACCTTAGCCGCAACATGCTTGGGGGCTGTGCTGGAGTGACTGGCGAGCACCTTGCTGAAGCACTGCTGGTCTAGGAGCAGCGGCGCAGCGCTAAAAGCAGACGTGTCAGTGGCTAGGCCCAGGGAGGTACAAGCTCGTGGAGCAGGGCTGGGCCGCTGCATGTTCGCATCTGGTGCCTGCCAGGGCAGATGAGTGGAAATCAGCCTGTGAAGCGGACCATCAATGCGGCAAAGGCAGGCAGAGTGCAGACACAATATCCACTGCTGCCCCGCTTTGAAATGAAGAGACCCCCACTGGGGAGGAAGTTGCCTGGTCCCGCAGTGGCAGCTTGATCCATGATCCGATGTGTCGGCATTCCTGTGGCCGTTGGTGCACTGGGAGGATGGTCGGCTGGCCCGCTGCGGCAGAGAAGGAAGGAGCACATAAAGGGAAAGGGACCCGACCGGGGCACTGACTACTGTTGGACCTCACAGGGCTGGGGCTGAAATGATCAGCCCCAGCGATAAAGGTGGGCACAGTGCAGTAGCAGTGCCAGTGGCGGAGCCCGGAGTGAGGAGCAGCCTGATTGCTCGAAAATTATGGTAGGTCTGCAGGCCGACATCTGAAGGCACCGGAAGACAAGTCCTGAGGCTGTTGACAGCACAGCAAAACTCGGTTGCCCGGTAGGGTCTCCAGCGCTGAGTCTGAGGGCCCCCCAGGGACTGGAAGCTGGTATGTGTGACCAATGGGACGACCCTCACAAATTAATAAATGCGAGGCACCTGTAGCCAAAGTACGGTGCATGAACGCACACAGAGGAGTGGGGGGTTGGGAGGTAGCGGATCTGCCGGGAAAGAGCTTGGTGGTGGGACTCCATTTGAGGTAATACTTGGCCCGCAGGGCCCTGCAACATTCCCTGGAGGCTGGGCCCAGTTTACTGCCTTCATAGTGTGAAGTCTGCTAGTGAATACAGAGAGTACACATCTGGCACCAGTGGTGGGCTTGTTCCCACCAGCATGATTGTTTGACGAGGGGATATGCCGTTAGACAGTTACAGACCCCCTGGAATGAAGAGACTTTGTCCGGATGTTGTGAGGGGTCACCCCAGGTCTGCCAAGTCTGGTGGGACGAAGCTGGGTTGTAATTGTTCAATAGCAGCCTTTACTGGGAAGGGGTAGTATAAGGAAGCTTGGACTGCATCTTGTCTGTTTTCCCCATTCTGCTCCGGGCCGGTACAAACTCAAAGGAGATGGCAGCTACGTCTGTATCGGCTCCACCCCGCCCAGCTGCAGAGCACTGAGGCCAATAGGTCAAACGGCTTGTGCTGAAGCGCTGACAGCACCACATTGAGGTCCCAGATGGGATGGGGCTTCTGCACTAGTGGGAATAGGTGCAACAAGCCCTTGGGGTGAGCCTTGAACACTGGGTTTGCCGCTGAGAAGGTGCCTTCATCTGAGTTTTGTAGGCCCCTATTGCCGCCAGATCGCTGCAGCAGGTGTCAACCCGTACTCTGGAATCTACCAAGTGGGCGGAAAAGGACAGGGTGTCATCCATAGAGCACTGGAGGGGATCTATCCCTTGTTCCTGTGCCCAATAACAGAACCATGTCCATTTGCATTTATACAGGGAGCGGGTAGACTGCGTCCTAGCCTCTTGTAGCATGCTCCAATTATACGCCGACAAGTGGGGCGGCATATGCCTTAGCTGGTCAGGAGCCAGGCTGCAAGGGCTAGTTTGCCTGGGTCTGGGTGTTGCACTGCACCCCCTGCTGCATAAGGAACCTCCCGTTGCAGATCAGCAGTGGGACTGGACCCTGCACCTTGAGCTGGAGTAGGTCCGAAAACCAAGGTCTCGATGGCCAATGAGGAGCCATCAGGAGATGGCCTGCAGCCCACAACAGTCCTGAACTTGCAGAGGATCCTCTGGAGCAGGGGAGGAGGAGAAAAAGGCATAACAGTGGAAGTTGTCCCAGGATAACTGGAATGCATCCCCCAGAGAGCCGAAACCCTGCTCTGCCTATGATGTGAACAGGGGGCATTTGTAATTGTCTTGCAACGCGAGGAAGTCAACGTCCGGCCTGCCCCACTGGAGGAAAAAAGGATCCAGAGTGCTGCTGTCCAACTCCCATTCGTAAATGTTGGAGCCCAACCTACTCAATCTGTCTGCTTCGTCGTTGCTTTCCCTCAGAAGATGAACTGCTATGATCCAGATCCCCTAAAACAGCGTTCACTCCCAGATCAAGACCGCCTCCATGCAGTGTGCTCTCGAACTGGTCCACACCTGGTCTACCTCTGCTAGTTCAGATAAAACATTGTTGTTGACTTGTCGGTTCTGACTAGGACTGCTTTGCCATCAATTAGGGGGAGAAAAACACTGAGCACCAAGCCCACTGCCTTGAGCTCCAGTAAGTTGATGTGGGAGCTGGCCTCTTCCCTAGAACACAAACCATGAATGGAGTGAGAGTCCAAGGTTGCCCCCCAGCCCTGGCGGGATGAGTCTCTGTTCATCACAACGAGGGCTCTGGAGGACTGAACTGGGAACCCACCAACACATTGCTGTTGAGGAGCTTCAGTGTAGGTCTGAGTAAAGTGTAGGAGTAATGCAAAGTCTGTCTGATTGCGAATCGTCTCCTGATCTCAGGCAGCCGCCAAATGCAACTGGATATGCCTCATCTTGAGTCTGGCATGTTGAATTGTTAGGACACAATAGGCCATGGACCTAGCAAGTGCTGAAAACACTGCTTTGAAGTTGATTAGTTGCAGAGAAAATGGCAGACCACCTTGTGGAGCGATGTCAGCCTTTCAGGAGTTGGGAAGATCCTCTGTGCAACAGTATTTCACCTGACCACTCGGAACTGGAGAGACTGAGAAGAGAACAGCTAGGCTGACGTCTGGTTCAGTGATAACCCCAACTGGAAGAGTACATCTGCCAGCTTCTGGCACGAGTTGAGTAACCGCTCCGGGGAGCTGGACCTCACAAACCAGTCGTCCAGATAAGGATACAGGTGATGGCCCTCGAGTCTGGGAAGGCTTGCCACTGCATTCATAAAGTTGGTCAACACGCAGGGTACGGAATAGTGGTCAAACGGCAGCACCTTGTATTAAAAATGGTGCTTCATGATAGTGAACCACAGAAGCTGTCTGTGTGGCTGAAAGATGGGGACTTGCAGATGCACATATTTTAGGTCTAGGGAACACATCCAGACTCATCCGCATAATGACTCCGCTATCTGAGCGGGTGTAATCATCTTGAAGCATTCGAGGGGTAGGGAAAGGTTGAGGAATGAGATCCAGCACTACCCTCAGGCCCGCCTGTTTGTTTTTGCGTATCGCAAAAAACCTGGAATAGCCAGAGCCCTTCTCCTGAGGCGGTATTGCTTCCACTGCTTGCATGCTGACCAATTGCAAGATCTCCCTCAATAAGACAGGGATACCTATATGCAGCAGCGGAGGGGAGTAGGGAGGTGGGGCAGGGCAGAGGAAGACAAAACCGTGTCAAGACTATAGAGAGGATCCATGGGTTTGAAAACAGACAGCTCCAAGTGCTGATAAACAGAGTCAACTGACTCCCAACAGGAGAACCGTGGTTCCTGACCAAAACTTCATTGCTTTTTTCTGTCAGAGGCTGAGTAGAGAAAGGTAAGTATAAAAAGCCTGTTGTGGTGTGCTGCTGCTTCCTCCTGTGTGAGCTAGGCAATGTGTCTAGCGGATAGGTTTCCTATCCCAAAGCCCCCTAGGCCCGTTCAAGGCCCTAGGCTTAAGATCTGACCTGCCTGGACCCTGCAGGAAGGGGTTCAGACCAGGCTTGGTCACGACAGCCAAAGACCTTGCAGTTTGTGTGGACGTCGTCGTCATCGTATTCCTTGTCCGCAGACGAGTGGAACAGATCTGAACCCTCGAAGGGAAGGTCGAGATCTGCTCTTGGATGTGAGTGCAGAACCTGGTGACATGCATCCACGCAGTCCTATGCATCTGAACCCCCACGCACATGCCCCTTCTGGCTGTGTCTATACGCCAGACAGACTCCATGAGATCCTGTCCTTGCTTCCACAAGGCCAGTCTAGAACACTGCTTGCCTCTCCAGTGGTAAATCTAGAAGGAAGTTGCTGATCTTTCTCCACAGCTTCTGGTTAGCAACTGAGAGAAGTGCATCGACATTCACCTGCCATAGCTGCAATCAGCATTGAGGTAGACCTTCCTACCGAAGGACTAACAACTTGTCCTCCTCAGAAAGACAGCTTGTTGCTAAAGATGCCACTGCAGAACCTGAAGGTTTCTAATATATGGAGGCCACCGCCACAACTAATGAGTGCGGCTGAGCATTGACTAGAAGTTGAGTACGGGTTTCAGTCACCCGTTGCACCGGTCAACTTGTTCCAGGCAATTCCTTTGCTGCAATTGCATCGGAAGGGCTTAGAGCTCACCAGGTGTTGTTGCCCAAGGTCCGCCTCTTGGTCTTTAATGACTGGCACAGTCAGGATAAAATGCTAACAGAATTTTCCCAGGACAGAGCTTAGTGGCTAAGGAGCCATTCTTAGTGCTGCTCAACAGCGCCATCCTACCCCCCCCCCCCCTGGGAACTTTCAAGAACTGATTCAAGACTTTACTTTATTTATGAACACTTGGAGAGATTGACTTTGGACAGTCCTGGGAAAGGGATCTACCTTGGACAGTTGATCGTTATCCAAGTCATTGGTTGTTTGGTAATCCTTTATTTATGTTGTTTATGATTTACTTTGTATGTTTTGTTGTTTAGTGTAAGGGGCAGTTTTGTGTATGCTAGAAGAATTTCCCTTAGACCCTAGACTAGGTAGGGAACTCCCTGGTTGAGTAGGTTTTCTTTGCACTTTTTTGTTATCAATAAAATGTCTAATATTGAGAAAACCACAAGCAGTTGTCTGACTCACATTACTGACCCCTCACAGCTGTTACAGGAGCCAAACATTTTGTGACACTCTCGGAACCGACTTCAGGCCGAAGGGCAGGGCCTTGAACTGACGGTGCCATCCCGTTTTATAGTGACTTTTTCAAATGCCATATTTTCGAATGCCATTTTCTCGACACAATTTTGTCGATTTTTTTTTTCCCGAATGTTTTTTTTTAATTACATTTTTAAAATGGGGGGGTTCCCCACAAACCTTTTTTTTCATTGACACTTTTTTTTACTAACGAAACCAAAAAAAAAATTAAAAAAAAACATTCGACTTTTTTTGCCCCATTTTGTTTTCGACAAAATGGATTTCAAAAATATGTTTTTGAAAAATGTACCGGATACCTGCCATCCCTGGACCACGACCCGCAGGAACGTTTGATGTTTTGCGAGAATGGGGACGTGAAAGGAGGCGTCCTCCAGGTCCAGGGTTGCCAGGAAATCCCCTTCCTCCATCTGTCTGAGCACCTGTTGCAACGCAACCATCCAGAACCTCTAGGATTTTAGGTACTTGTTGAGGCATCTTAAGCCTAGGATTGGCCACCACCCTCCTGACTTATTGCATACCAGAAAGTATCTGGAGTACACTCCGGAGTCCTGCAGGCGCAGTGGGACGGGCTCTATCACCCCCTTTCTTTACATGGCCTGAACCTCCTAGAGCAGCTGCGCCACGTGAAGTTCTTGACATGCCACAGGAGGACACCTGTGTTAGAATTCCAAGGTGAGCGCCTGATGGAGAACGCCCAGCACTCATTTGTCCGTGGTGATGGTCTTCCACTCGTTGACAAAGTTTGCTAGCAGGCCGCCCATCCACAGGGGTGCAAAAGTGGGGGCCTGGATCCACAGTAGGTTCCAGCCTGCTTTGGTGTCTGCAACCTGGCCTGTGAGTGTCCTTTGTAGGCTTTCTGGGTGGTAGAGAGGGAGGGCTGGTGATAGGGAGCAGAGTATCCCTTGGAGGATCTGCCCGATTTCCTTCTAGAGCAGTGGTATTCAAACTGTGGGTCGCAACCCCTAGGGGTCCGCGGGTGCATCCCAGGGGGGCCCTGAGAGCTCAGCATGAAAAAAGATTTTTTTTTTTTTTTTTAGATTGGAAGAAATGGGCAGGGGTGGCCCACATGGGCGGGCTGAAGCATGAAACTGTCTCAGGCAACAATGAAAAAGTGGCCCACAGTTGTAAATGGATATTCATTCCTTTAGTCACAGACTGGGCCTCATTACTACTATGGCGGACCAGTAACAACGGTGCTGGTAAGCTACCGGCACCGTTGCTACCGTTCCGCCATAGTAAGAGTTGTGCTCGTGGGTGCTTGACAGCCCCGCCAGGTCTGACCTCAGCTCGTCGGATGCACCAGCACCGTTATTAACGGTGCCGGTGCATCCGAGCTCCCCCTTCCCATTTGAGCCATATGGGGCTCAAATGGGAATGGGGATCTACCGGCACCTTCGAAAGGGCAATTATCATGTCCGCCTAACTCGGCATGACCTAGTAATTGCCCATTCGCGGGTGCCAGACCCGGATGCAACTCCAGTGGCAGCCGTGCCGGTTTTACCGGCACAGCTACCGGCAGAGTAGTTATGAAGCCCACTGTTTCAATAGTACCCAAAGGGGTGCTTTGTGTTAAAATGTAAGTAAATTGTGATATATTCAGCAACAATGGTCAACATTACTAACTGCATAGTGGCCCCTCACCCATTATGGAGGAGCTAAGGAGCAGCCCAGTGAAACAGTGAGCACTCCCTCAGCTGCTTTATCCAGCTAATGGAGTGCTCCTGGGCTGGCTGAACTGTCAAAGGGAAACACTGTTTCCCTTGACAGTTCAGTTTAGTTCCCCAGCCGCACATGCTCACTGAGCCATGCAAGTGCTGGGGCGTTTTGCTTCGCCAGCATTGCATAGCTCATTGGAAATGCTGGCTGGGGCACTGCATGTCTGTATGTCCGAGGGGAGCTCCTGCCGCCTCCTCGCACATACGGACAGAGCAGCTGGAGCAGCACCCACACACAGGCCAATGCAGAAGTATGTTTATGTTCATTGTTTTTATTTAAACATGTGTATGGATGCGTTATGAGTGAGTGTATGGTGATGGATGCTCATGTGAATGATAGAGTGATGCTGTATGAATGTGCAGCGCCTTGCATATACACATAATCATGTTCATTGTGTTAGGACCAGTGGGGCCCAGGGACAGGGATGGTATCTTTTTACCGGACATCTATCATTCAAAACCCTCTGCCTTGTCCACAAGGCTTTCTGGGGCCTCGGTCCAAAATACCTTCAGCTATTCCTCCGCAAATACCTCCCCTCTCGAGCTCTTCACTCCTCTACCTCCAACTCCCTCAGGGTCAGTCGTTTATCAAAGAAACGAGCTGGGGTAGATCTCCGTCTTCGGCTGGGGCCTCCCTCTGGAACAGCGCCCTGCCACTCTAAAACTTGAGGAGAACCATCTTTCTTCCTGCACTTATCAGACCTACCCTGTCTGCTGCCTTAAACGTAGCACTTGCAAATTGCTGGCTGCACTACCACTGTTTGTTGCCTTTATTATTTATTTATTGTTATTTATCTGTTTCTCCTCTGCTTCGCACTTTCCACTTCTCCCCCTTCCATGCACTTTTCCCCTCACACTTGCGCGTTCTCAATGTCACTGGGCCTAGTAAGATCGCGGTTTTATTCTCCTCTGTTCCCCTCCCTTGCCTTGTCACGCTCTGAAACACTTGTGTAGGAGCGCGATAGAATAAAATATCAATGCCTGCCCCCTGGACTCCCAGCAACAATTGCAAACTGTTTGGCTATTTACCCATTTTTTGTTAAAAGTATGCTCTACAATGCAACATTTTAACCTATTATTTAAAAAACAATTCACAGGGGGAACCCCCCGAACCTCCCCTTAATGCCCCTCCACTTAAAAAAGATTCACCAGCCGCCACTGGCCCTCAGACTGTGTTGGAACGGGATGGGGAACCGAGGGACTATGGTGGGAGCACAATGGGCGGGAACCATGGGATAGTGATGGGAGCAGAGTGGGGAGAGCCCTGGGTGTGTGATGGGGTGGGGAGAGACCAGCGACTGGGTAGGAGTGGGATGAGGGAGCCCAGCGACTTTGATGGGAGCAGGTGACGGCGCGCAATATATACTGTCCATTTGGCATTTCTGGGGGGTCCCGACCTGCCCAAATTTTGCTCAGGGGGGGCCCTGGCCAAAAAAGTTTGAAGACCACTGCTCTAGAGGAACAAAAGGACGATTACCTTATCTGCCAGTCCCAAGGGACCGTGCAGTCTCTGTGTCAGTCTTAATCGATGGGGGCGTCTCGTCCACTGTCTTACCGAACAAACGGTTCCTGTCGAAAGGCATATCCACCATCTTGGACTGCACGTCCGCCCTGCAATCCGTAGCCCAGGGATCCACCGTTGCCAAGCTGGCAGAAGCTAGAGTCCTCAATATCCATTGACACTGTGATGGCATGGTCCGAGGCCACCTCGCCTCCCTGGAATAGGGCCAGGGCATCAGCCTTCTTGCCCACTGGCAGGAAGTCCAGGATTGGCCCAACCTTGTAGCAGCGTTCCCGATCATACCGGGGCAGGATGGCCAGGTCGTTGGCAGCTTTGATTGTGGGAGCTGCGTGTAAATGATGCACTTCCCCATCGCATCCAGTTTCTTCCCCTACTGATCCGGAGGCGCCATGGATGCAGATGATGGGTTCGCTGGGTGTTTCCCGGTGGCGACAGACACCACAAACTCTGGAGAAGGCTATGACCCTCAGGCATCTGGGGGTCGAGGCCAGCAACCGATATTTCTTCTCCAGTCTATCCCTTTTGGGAGGGCTGGTATTGGGTGTCAACAGCAGTTCCAAACCTTCCTCCCAATCATCCAGCAGTGGACTCGGCATCACTGTCTTCCATGTAGACTCCTGATGCTGAAAAAGGAACTCCTTTTCCTGTGGGAGCCAGTTGAACAGTGTAGAGGCCCTTCACAGCATGCTATGAAAGGAGCCCACTTCCTCCGGGTGTGAAGCCCTGGCAGGCTCATCCGGCCCTAGAGGCTCACCATCAGCACATAATTGTCATACTCGTCGGTATGGGTCGATGCCGTGTCTGTGCCTCTGTCAGCATGTGTAGGCACCTCTCTCAGCGGGGTCAATGGTCTCCGGGGGTGGTATTGGCGTCGGGTGGCGTTTCGGCCTTGATGGGCTAGGGTGCCGCCTTGACTTGGCAGGGCTTGATGAGCATCTTGACCTCGTCAGGCTTGTCCCAGGATGACTCCATACTGGAAGTCTCGAAGGGCTAGTGATTGGCCCAGAAACAGGGGCAGCTGATAGCCTTGGTTGCATTTCCGTCACCAAGGTGTGGAGGGCCGTTAAGATGTCCAAAGACATGTCCATGGGAGCTGGCTGAGGTGTGACCCGAATCACAGGCGTCGAACCCGGGGTTAAAATGTGAACTAGAAGGTGGCTCCGGCTCCCTTCTTGGTGGATCTTTATCAGAGCTGGGGCATATCCGTGGGGACCTCCTCGGAGACCCCTACAGGCTAGCGTGGGACACCTTTCCCACATTGGGGAGAAAATCCCTAGAAGTTAGCAACTCCCTCAACCTCAGGGAAAGAGGCGATGATGGGGGCCTGTTCACACAAAGGCGCCTACACAGGAGTCGTGGGCGCAGCTGTCGGAAGTCGGGCAGGTAAAGACACTTGTGGCATAGCTGTCTTGATAGTGGACAGCACAGTCTTAATGGCCCATTCCATTGCTGAAGTAACAATGGTCGTCGATGGGACCGATCATGGGGCCATCAACGTGATGGTAGAAGCCCTGGTCGTCGACTGAGTGGCCGTCTACGGGGTCACCGCTGACAAATCAGACAACTTGGATGACGAAGTGGTCATCGATGAGGATGGGGTCTTGGAAGACAGAGCCGTTGTGAACGAGGTCTTGGGCCTCTCTTTCACACCCTTGTCCTTAGAAGAGGAATGATGCTTCGACAGGGTCAGGGACTACATCATGGAAGGTACACCCCACCCCCACTGGAAAGCTCACCTTGGACGGCGAGGGAGAAGGTGAACGGGTCCTTCCTGAACTAGGGGACACTGCTACCCTTGCGGGCTCCTCAGCATGGTGTTTAGCCACTTTGGATCCTCTGGCCAGGGGCATCCTCAAAGGATCTCAACCTCTTTTCAAATGGAGCTTTGAGGAATCCTATGGATCCCTCACTGAAACTCTGCCTAAAGTCTCCTCCCAGATGGTGAGGGGAAGGCAGATGCCTCCTGACCCCAATCCTGGGGGTGGTGTACTGCGGGAAGATCACCTGGGAGGAGACAGGGCCCAGGGTGGTGAGGAGATTCCGTGGATGAGACACTGTATTTTTTCTCTGGAAGGAAGAATCTTCCCAAGGTATCTAAAAAGGTAATGGCTAATTGTCATTTTAATGTCCCTAATACTCACATTAGGTCTAGGGTTGTGGACCCAAATATTGTAAAATCTGAACAAACTTTACCAAAAAGAAAGATCTTTTTGAGTATCCCAAACTAGACACCTTTCTCAATCCCAAGGGTACTGTTATGATGTTATCTTTAAGGGGAGGAGGTGTGTTATGATATTTTTAATGTCATGATTTCATCCTTTAGTTTTTATTCTCACTGTTTAGGAGTTCTGCATTTGTTCCTAAACCCATTGTAAATAGTTATTCCCTGCTTATGTACTTAGTTACATCACTGTGTTCTGTGATGTCAGGAGCTCTGTGAAATAGAATTGTTGTGGCTCAATCTGAATGGAGTTCCAGGGAATTAGAAGTGATCCTGGAAGGGAGAGCCACAGTCAGACTTGTACTCCTAAACAAATTTCCCAACTGAAGTTCTTGTGCCCGAAGTCATCATTGGAGTCCTGTCACTTCACAATATGTACAATGTAAAGGAATATGGCAATGTTGTCCTCTGTAAACTACATTGCTCTGTAACAGCTAATTCCCATAGCCCATCTCTTAATAACTAAGGGAATTAAACTACCCCTAAAAGTAACTCAAATATTACAAAAGCGAACTTTGCTGAAGGGGACTACAAGTCCCAGAATTCCAGAAGGACAGACAACTAAGAGGGCTGAGGAGGCATGCTGTTGTAACTGTCAGGCAATTAAGCCTAACAGCCATTGCAGTAGTCAGGCAATTGAGCCTAACAGCCCCCATATGAAGGAACCTGGGAGACATAAAAGGACCTCTCAGGTGCAGGCAGGAGGAAGGAGTGGAAGGAGCTGCAACGTTAGCTGGAGTGCAGGCTGTAGCAGTAGAAACAGAAAGAAGGCACAAGGCTGGCAAACCAAGCAGAAGTGGCAGAACAAGAGGGACGCCGGAACGTGGAAACATCAGATTTCATTGCATGTTCTGAGTGAGTCCTGTTCCCACAAACTCTGAAGTGCAGAGGCTGTGCAGCGGAAGACGTGCAGGAGAAATAATTTCCACATGTGACCCTGATTGCAGTGGTTGCCGAGCTGCGGAGGTGCAGGAGACAGTGGCAAGAAGTAATTGGCAAGCAGTGGGTCTCGGGAATAAGAGGAACTCACAAAACGTATGGCCGTACCGGAGACACCTGTTCAGCAGAAGGATGTGGCTGCCTAGTGAGCCAGAAGCAGTAGAAGTTGTGGTGGAAGTCGGGAAAACAGCACGACCCGCAGACAAGTATACAAGAAGCCTGTGAGTGAAGCACAGAGTTCTAATAAATTGCAGGAGCCTTGCCAGTAACAGAAATCGGCTCCTTATTAACTTGCGAAAGACTTTATGTGATTAGAAGTTGTTTGTTGCATTCTGAATACTCTGAATAATGGAAATGTAATGCTCACTTTTAAGGTGAAAGAGCTCTTATTCGCGTGAGAATCTAAACGTTATTACAATCCATTGTCCATTATTAAAATACTGTTTCTGGTCAAAGGAGTGGTTGTGTGTCGTTAATTAAGGAGAGGGAACGCTGCTTAGACCATTATCAAACACAAACGTTGACAATGCAAGAGTTACAATCTTTAACGTGGGAAAACTACAATAAAGAGTGGTCGCGTGTGCCCAATTGTGATTCCCAAAGAAGGCCCGAACTCTAATCTTTATCTTCACATGGGAATACAATTTATATGTCCATCTTTAAACCTTGTAAAATCCTCAGAGTGGACGCGTATGTCTAATTTTAGTTTCTACAGAAAAACAGAATCTTCCACTATATCTAAAAGTGACATACCTTTCATTTATAAGAAGTTAAAGAGTATAAACTGTTGAAGATAAGGACAAGCATTGCCCAAGCCAAGAGGTGGCCCATTCAACAGGAAAACCAACCTTTCTTGAAGTTACAGAACAATCCAGCAATACTGTGAAGTTGCTAACAGTTAACTGGTCTAAAACAACAGTGTGCAAGTATTACCTGAAGCTAAGAGTGGCACCAAGGCTTCTGGACAATTGATTGGGCTGATAGCTGGCAGAAAGGTGCAGGTAAAGTTGGGGAAGGGGAACTGGCTGTTTGTAAAGACTATATTGAATGAGACTCAACCTTTAATGCCCAAGACTGTGGAAACCAGAGAGAAGTGAGTCTTAAAGGCAAACTCATGTTATTGTGGCAGATAGACAAGAGAGGTAAAGAGGCTGCCCCTTTGACGAAAGCTATTGAGAGGAATAGGGTTTTGCCTACGTGAGGAGTTATAAGTGTTTAAAAAATCGATCTTGTCGAAGTCGGTCTAAAAGTCATTGAAGCTGAGGCAGTAGTCCAAAGTATTGAAACGGAAGAGGTATATCTGGATTGTCAGTAGATGCTACATTGCAGTTGTCTAAAGCAAGATGAAATACTGTGGGACAAAGGTGACTGTTCTCATGGTGAATCAAGTAGAAGTATGGTGGTTGAACATGAAGCAGCAGTACTAAGAAGTCATCCTGAGAAGTATACCATTTTGAATACTGAAGCTGTAATTCAAGAAATCCTAACTGTTAACTAAGAGCTGTGCATAATTGACAGTGTGGCTATTGCATTTTCTTTTGAACTGTGGCAGATTCTTCTTGTGCGAGTGACAAAGCATCATGACCAGGATTACCATTGGGGCTATTCTGCCGAAAGTGGAAATTGGATCATTTCACCCAAGAGAGGAGATTTGTTATCAGTGGAACTTTTGTTGATTAACTTTTACTTTGAAACATCAAGACATTTTTTCTTCTTTGGTTGAACATTTGCAGACGTGACTGAATCTTGTGGAAGGGAAATCACCCAGGACATTAGGAGGTATTTAGGAACTGTGAATGGTGTTCATGTCATGTTGAATTGCCAGATCTTTTCTTTATGTATTTGTTGTTTAGTGTGAGGGCCGTTATCCTGTGTTAAGAGTATATTCCCTTAGCTTTAGGTTAGGGAGGGAATTCCTTAGAGTAGGGACAGTTCTTTTATGTGTGTTGAACATTATTTTATTCGGCTGAAAGCCATAAAAGCATACAATGATCACATACATACATAGCATCATAAGAAAATTCATTGAGTCACATTAGTTAAAATAAGTAAAATTACAATTGGTAGAAGGAGAAATTACCTTACTGTAATGTTCTTTCTTTGGCTTCTCCTGCAGATTCCTCATCTGATAGATATTCCCTCCAGCTTCGCTGCTTGGGAAATGTTTTCGATAGGGGGCGTAGTGGACCTCGGCCTGGCCGTCGACCATTGATTGATCTACCTTGCTCAGGGTCTAGTTGTCGGCTACGGACGCGATGCCAGGCGTCTTATAAGTAGTGCATCACTACGCCCCGACCTCAGTTCCCCCTTTTTTCCCAGAGCACCACACACTGCATAGGAAAACAGAGAGAACAAACAGACTAAGGGCCTCATCACGACCCAGGCGGTAAGTTACCGCCTGGGCCGTGACTTTACCACCATGGCGTAAACTACGTTTACGCCATGGTGGTTGGCGGACTTACCGCCCCATTCCGACCTTGGCGGGGCGGTAAGTCACCAATCCCCATTTACCCTTCCCCATTCCCATTTTTGCCCCATAGGGCATAATGGGAGTGGGGAAGGCGTTAATTACGCCACCGTAAATTACGGTGGCGTAATTAACTCCATGGTCCCTTAGCGCCATGGATTTTAACACCTGCTAAAAGCAGGTGTTAAATTCGCCATGGCGCTAAGGGACCTCGTACTCAGGCGGTAAGGGTCGGCGCTGTTTACGGCGCCGTAAACCCCTTACCGCCTGGGTCGTAATGAGGCCCTAAGAAGCCCTTTTAAAAAAGAAAGTAATTATAGGGCTCCGAAGGAGGAACAATTGAAAAAGAATACCAAGAGTAGTGTTAGAAAAATGTTTGTTTTGAGACTGTGGCAGGAAGACAGAAAAACGGACACAGAGGACCATCACCAAGTCAAAGTTTTTGGAAATAGAAAGATGCGCACCAACCACCGACTTTCTGAGCAGAGACGGATGGGAGGGGAGATGAGGAATCTCTGCGAGAAGAATCCATAGAAAGAACATTAGGGTAAGGTCATTTCTCCTTCAATGGCTTGGTTTTCTCTCGCAGATTCCTCATCTCGTAGACTCCCAAAGTAGTAATGAAGGAGGCAGGCAGAAAGTCAGACTAAGAAGTTTTGCAGCACTGCCCTGCCAAAACGCGCATCAGAAGTGCGAGCCACATCCAGGCTAAAGTGCTTTGAAAAGGTATGCAAAGATGACCATGTCGCAGCCCGACAAATCTTCCAGACAGGGACCCCCCCCCTCTGCAATGCGGTGGATGCAGAGACCCCCCTTGTGGCATGGGCCCTGATGCCTGCTGGTAATTCCTTCCCAGCGGCCTGGTAACATTCATCTATACAAAGAATTATCTAATGGGCTAAAGTCTGCTTCGTTATGGGCAGAGCTGGTCAGTTCTTCTGAAATCAGCTGTTCTAGCGATATAGTAACTCAACGCCCTCTAAGGGTTTAGACGATGTAACCGTTTCTCCTGCTTCGAAGGGTGAGGAGGAGGATAGAAGACCGGAAGGTCTGTGACAAGTGAAATTCTGCACGACCTTTGGGAGGAAGCCAGGCCTTACCCTGAGTGAAACTTTCTCTTGGAAAAAGCGCAGGAAGGGTGGTTTATAGCATAAGGCCTGTAGTTCACTCACCCGCCTAGTGGATGTAATAGCTACCAAGAAGGCTGTTTTCAATGAGAGAAGCCGTAAAGGACAAGAGTGCATAGGCTCAAAAGGAGCCGCCATCACAAATGTAAGAACCATATTAAGATCCCAGTCTGGGACAACAAAGAGTTGGTGGGAACTTAATTACAAGAGCTGGAATTGTGCCATTACCGGGATCATTAAAAAAAAAAAAAACCTTGATCCGGGGATCTCTTGAACACAGATAAAGCCACCAAATATCCTTTGACTGTGGTGACCTGAAGGCTTAAAACTCTCTGGGCTAGTGAGAGAAGGAACTCAATCACTTTAGTGGTGTTGCAAGAGATGGGGTCAATCTCGCGTTCCCTGTAACACACCTCAAATCATCTCCATCTGCATGTGTACAAAGATCTTGTATATGGTCTGCATACAGCCGGCGACACCTCAAGTACTTCCTCGGAGACGTCCCAGCCATCATATCTCATCCTCTCAAGATTCAGGCATGCAGGTTGAGGGATTTCGGGGTCGGATGGAGTATCCAACCTTCCGACTGGGTTAGGAGATCCGGGCGCCAAGGCAACCGGTGAGGTGGACAGATGGACAGATCCAAGAGATCGGAGAACCATGTTCTCCTTGCCCAGTCTGGGGTGATCAAAATCATGGTCACTCGAAACCTCTTCAACCTCCGGAGAACCCATGGAATGGAATGACGGGAATCGGAGGGAACGCGTAAAGGAGAGGAAAGGTCCAATCCACCAGAAACGCGTCCCCCGGTGCACCGTTGGCTGGAAATTCCCTCGAGCAGAACAGTTCGTATTTCCTGTTGGACTCCGTTGCAAACAAATACACTGTTGGGGTACCCCAGAGAGTGAAGACCTCCCTCTAGGACTTCCTGGCACACTTTCCACTCATGCGAGACCGTGCTCTGCCTGCTCAGAGCATCTGCCAAGTTGTTCTCTGTGCCAGCCAGATGAAATGCCGAGACTGAGAGCCTGTTCTCCAGCAACCAGAACCAAAGCATCATTGCATCTGTGCAGAGGTGGCAGGAGAGCACACCACCTTGCTTGTTGTAGTAGTGCATAACCACTGTGTTGTCCATCAGAACAAGGATATGCTTTTCCTGCACAGACAGGACAAATGCTTTCAGGGATAGCCTGATAGCACGTAACTCCAGCCTGTTGATGTGCCACCTGGCTTCTGACATTAACCAGAGGCAGCTCACCTGCAAATCCTCGCAGTGAGCAACCCAACCCTTCAAGGAAGCATCCATGACCACTCGGGTCTGAGGCCAGAAGGGTTCCCCCGCCAAAAGACTATTGCGGTCCACCCACCAGGACAGGTCGACCATTGACGCAGACACTGAGGAGATCCGAGAGAGTGCTGAGGTACTGAAACCACTGATCCCTCAGTAACCACTGCAGGGATCTCATGCATAACCTGGCCTCTGGCACAAGAAAAATGCAGGAAGCCATGACGGCTAGAAGGAGGAGGAGGAAGGAAGCCGCTGGTAGAGTGGCATTGCTCCGGAATAAATCCACCATCTGTGTCAAGCACTCTACTCTCTCCTCAGGAGGAAAGGCCTTCCCCACCCGGGTATCTAGGACTGCTCCGATGAACTGGAGTCGTTGGACTGGAGTTGTCGGACTGGTGTCATGTGGGACGTCTTCAAGTTTAGGGAGAAGCCCAGCCTGTGCAGCAGCGAGCAGGTGTCCTGCAGATGGGAGAAGACCTACACTACAGACTTCCCTTGGATCAGCCAGTCCAGATATGGAAATACGTGGGCTCCGGATCTCCTGAGGTAAGCCTGAACTACCGCCATGAGCTTGGTGAAGACCCTTGGGGCAGAGATAAGACCAAAGGGAAGAACCTTTAACTGATAGTGCATATCTCCTATGGTGAACCTTAGGAACTTCCTGTGCTTTTGATGGAGTGGCACATGAAAATAGGCGTCCCGTAGGTCTATGGACACCAGCCAGTCCTGAGGTTCTAGAGCGTGGAGAATCTTTTTCAATCCGGAATTTGTCTTTCCTCAAGAACTTGTTGAAGGCCCTGAGGCACTGACTGGGACAGCGACCTCCTCCTTTCTTGGGTATCAGGAATTAGCGAAAATACCAACCCTATGCTCTCTGCTCGGGCAGGTACCTCTTCCATGGAACCCTTCACCAACAGGGCTCTCAGTTCTTCCTGGAGCTCCTTTCCTGGTTGGATTGGAGGTGGGGGTGGTCTGTCCGGCGTTTTTATTTTATTTTTTAGAAATGGCAGACAATAACCCCCAGACAATAAATCCCATTGAATGAGCTGTAAAGCCCAGGCATTGGAAGTAATTCCCTGCCACTGGAGCAAGTACTCCGTCAGCCATCCTCCTACCGGTGCGCTGTGGGGAAATCAAAGTGGCTTCGGAGGCTGGTCTGCCACCGACACTGCCTTTTGACCTCTAGAAGCCCTATGCCCTTTCCGGAGGGTGAGAAATGCTCCTACCCTTGCGTGGCTAGTGGGAGCTGTGCTCTTCTGCCATAAGGAGCACATCTCATGTAGCCCCGTGCCCTAGAGGTGTTTTTGCAGCGAGATTTGTATTTTGCAAGCGAGTTTTGATTCCTTAAATTTTTCTAGGGAATCGTCAGCTTTGTGGCCGAAAAGAAGATCGCGCTTGAAAGGCATGTCCAGAGGTTTTACTTGGACATTAGGTGAAAAACCATAGGTTTTCAAGTAGGCCTGCCTGCTCAGCGTTATGGCCGAAGCCATAGATTGGCCCACACAGTCGGCGATGTCCAGGCCCATTCGCAGCGACTGCTTGGCCACTTCCTTCCCATCCTCCACTAGCTGTAGGAAGCCCTTGCGCATCTCTCCTTCTGGGACATACTGGGCAACATTTTCCACCGCCATCCATAGACTGAAGGAGTATTTGGCAAAACTGCTCCCCACATTGGTAGCTGTGAGGGCCATGCTACCCGAAGTCAATGTCTTTTTGCCAAGGTATCTACTTTTTTGCTTCTCTGTCTGAGGGCAGAGTGGATGTAGATGATGCAGGTCTAGAAGAGACTGTAGCAGCTTGCATAACAAGCCCCTCCAAGGACGGGTGAGTGGAGAGGTATGAGGGGTCTCCTCTAGCCAGCCTGTACTTCCCGGAAATGGTGAAGCTGACAGGAGGAATGGAACATGGGGTTTGCCATAGAGCTCTCAAAGGATCGGCAATGGACAGGCTCAGCGGCATATGATGTTCAGCGGCAAGACCTTCCTCTAGGATGTCAGTTAGGTCATAACCTTGTGGAAGCGCCACCTTTGAGTGCATTCCCAGGGTGTCAATAACCCTTTCTACCAGAGCTCTTTATTTAGTTATATTGTGAAGATAGGGCTGGGACTGCTGAAACTGTAGGTCAGGCAAAGTGTCCAGACTACTGGCGTCTTGGAGGCCTTGAGCTAGTTGTAGAAGCTTATTCTGGTTGTCAAAATAGTCGACCCCACCTGAACCCAAGAACATCAGTTTGACATCTTGGTCAAGATACTCGTCATGGTATTTAAAGATTTGGACCGGGGTATGTGGTGTAAAGACTGTCGACAACCGTTGACGTCAAGGGTTTGTCTTTCGGTGCTGTGATGGTGGATGTTCGTGTCGATCGAGATTGAGACGCAGTAGCGTCGACATCCTTGGACACACGGTGGTAATCCAGCTTCCATAGTATTTCTTTTGATATCAAACTATTAATCTGCGCCGACATAGTCGGTACCGGGGGAATATGGGGGTCGTATACACTGAGCGCCACTATTGGCTCTGAGGCATGATGCATGAGGGTGGGAACCGCGCCGACTGAAGCATGCTGCTTGAACATTTCAAGCATCAAGGAATTGAAATCCTCCGACTCCTGGCGGGTGGTAGGCCCAGCCGACGGATTACCTTTTTCAGTCGGTTACTCAGAATCCAGACAATGGCGGTGGCACCTTTTCTGTTTCCGGGACGCGGAAGAGTAGCTCCTTGAGTGAGACCTTTTCTTCTTCCACCAGTGTTTCTCGGGGGTATGCCCCTCGTCTTTGGCCTCCGGATACCGAACCATCGACTGCGCCGGATATTTTGAGAGCGGTTGACCCAGAATGAGTTGTGCAGCTCTGTCGTGGAGGAATTTTGGTTGCATTTTGGCACACAACAGACACCCGTCAGTCCCGTGACCTGTGGTGAGGCAACAGAGACGCATCTCGTGTGGGTCGGTGAGGGACATCTTGGTGCCACAATCCGAACACTGATTGAAACCGGATACCTGTGCGACCGACAACTCGCGTCGAGGATTTACGGAAAAATAAATGCTTTTTGAAAAAAACGTTGAGAGACGAAGCTCTGTGTTCCCAAAGCAGCGTGTTACCACATGGAAAAAAGGAATTGAGGTCGGGGCGTAGTGACGTGCTATTTATACGATGCCTGACGTCCCGTCCGGAGCAGACGACCAGACGCTGAGCAAGACGGATTTATGGTCGACGGCTGGGTCGAGGTCCAGTACGCCCCTATCGAAAAAAAATCAGAAACTGGCTGGAATATCTATCAGATGAAGAATCTGTGGGAGAAAAGCAATCTTCTGAAACCATGGACCAGGCGAATATAAAATGCATCAATTATAGGGTCAGAAATATTCACCAACCAGTCTCGTGCATTCTGTATAAATTCAATGTATCAAAAAAATCGATAAGATTGCAATTAATAAGAACCATGGTCGAAGGGTAGTATAAAATTCATCAGTTACAGGAGCAAAGATTTTCACCAGCCAGTCCCATTATATAGCCAATGTTCAATAATTAGCCCTGTGCAAACAGGCTCTGTGTAAACATGTCGCAGTATAGTATACCAAATTCAGGTCTGTGGAGTTTTTACACAGGGTCACGGCCTTGGTAGCCGATCTGACACCCTTTATGCATAATACTGGGAGCAAATAGCACTTTCTCAGTCGTAAGTATCCTAGACAAAATAGCAGAAAATGCATAATGGACTCCTCAGAATTGCTCCAAACCTTACAGCCCACCTCAGGAGTCGGGGACCATCTTGCAGTGTAGCTTTCTAGTTTAAGAGTGTTGGTGCATAGTTGGATATATAAGCACCGGCATAAACAGGAGTTACCAAGTCGAGATAGGGTTCAAAACCATAGACCTGTTTCAGTAAGATGTACAGTGCGCCGGTGCTTAAGGCAACACATGAGATTCTCATATGGTTTATTATGGCATAATTGCACTTACTCCTTACCCCAGCCTTATCCCTCAGGCTTAAAACTCTCTGGGCTAGTCCAGAGTAGCCCCATACTCAACTTCTCTAAGCCACACTTAATAAAACACAGCCAGGACACAGGGCTCGTGCCTGCTGTGCCCCTCAAATTTAGCATTGCTCAGCAATATTTAGCAAGTTCCGGGGTACTCCAGAACCTTGCCCAACACATCAGTGGTTTCATGGCCATAACTTCCCCAATGGGCTTTAGGGCACAATCCCCCACCTTAGACATGCCATAGGTGCTCCCTTGGGCTGCATAAGGCAGCTCCTTAGGAAGCCATTATCCACCCGACTTAGCTACGCAGAGGAGCAGTGACCCCAGATTCCTGCTCCATACAAAGCCGCCGCCCTCCCCTGTTCCTGATACAATTTAATAGCAGGGGTAACTGCACTCCTTCCCATTTTTATAATAAAATGGCATATCGAGACATCCTCAAACAGTTGTCTGCCTCGCATTACTGACTCCATGCAGGAGAAATTCCTATTTTGACTGTGATTTCATTGCATATCTATCAGCGTAGTTACTTAAAGTTGTTTTCGGAACATTACAGGGGTTCAATTTTTCTTGTTGACATAGCTGACATTCAGAAGACCCCAGAATGTGCTAAGAGAAACTGCAACCAAAGTGGGGCCAAGCCCCCACTTAACCCACCCGGAGTAAATAATCAGAGAACCCAGGAACAGTTTAAAGAAATGACAGCCACGGACACAAACATAAGCCAGGATGAGTAAACCCCGGGCCTATCGGAGAGCGAAAGCAGGAATATTTGAACAGGAACAAGGAGAAAGTGCGGTTTGTTAAAGACTAAGAGGCACAAATCAGAGAACATCATTAGGTTCAATATACCCTGTGGAGGAGGTAAACCATGCTCAGATCAACCTTTGTGAATAAGGTGACCTGAGAATGTCTCCAAAATAGCGCAAATGAAACAAGCGCATTCTCTCCACTCCTTTAATTTGCTATTTATTGAGAAGTGTACACAACCAGCTACAAAACCTACAAAAAGGAAAAGAGGTGTAAAAAAGGTTAGATGGGCAGCAACCTTCTATAATCCTCCAGAAAACAGAAATCGGGACTAAGGGTGAAGGAGTGTCACTCTCGCAAGGGAGTGCCTTTTTTCACTCAAGGGACACAGATGCCATGCTAGGAGAGGCCACGCCCCTTACAGATTAGAGCTGCTTCCCGTACCCGCAGGGCAGAAGCCCATGGGACCAAGGGTGTGGGAGTTTCACTCTTGCAGGGGAGTTCCATAAGCTCAGGTGCATCGTCCAATCTTCCTGGACAAGTTCCTGCAGCTGAAAGTCCATGCCTTGGCTTATGAGAGGTGAGAGCAAGCCTGGGCCAGAATTGGGTAATTGTTGATAGTCTGTCGGGAAAGCTGGTTTACTGGATTATCCCCAATGGAGGTGCCAGCATCCTCACCCTCCTCTCTGTACCCCCCACTTCTTTTCTGCGCACAGCTTGAGCCTCAGTCTGCCACCCAGAATCTAAGGCCCAGCGCAAGGTACTAGTAGTGCGGAGATGACAGGCGATGCACTCAGCGACACAGGGCAGGGATTATGTGTCTGGAACGGTCTCTGGTTTTGCCCTTGTTCTAGGAGGAAAAAATTGAGGAAAACCCAAAAACCCCAGTAACCCCTTCCACTCTACGGGGCGGCCTCTTTCCTGGGGTATAGACAAGAGATCGCGGGAGAGGAAACAACTGCACCAGATGACTGCCATGGGGAAGGGACTTTCAGCAACCTGGGGGGTTGCCCTTTGAGCCCCCTAAAGCAGGTTTGACCATTACAACTCAAGAAGACCTTGCCAGTATTAACTCTACTAAGGGGAAATCTTCATGCACGACCACAGCTAACTTGGCCCGCTGCACGTAGTGCCTACCAAGTACTGGGACAGAGGGTCTTCAAACACTAGTGGAGGTCATTGTTTAACCAGCTTTATGAGCCGGTGGCTCTCCCCATGGTACCTGGGGTTGGGGGGGGCATAGCACCTGAGTCCACTCCTGCAAATGCACATCTGGCCCCTGATCCCAGGTTTATTCCTGGCTCCACTACAGTCCATACTCTACCTAGTCTCGGACCATGCCCCATGGACCTGATGGACCCATTGGACACATACTCACAAAGTAACTGAAGATGAGCCCTCTCCTAGCACCTCTTGCAGCACCTGGTGTGAGGCTTTGTTGGCAATGTGTTTGCGGACCAGTTCTTTTCTTCACTTAACTCAATTTAGGGCTACAAAACCCTTAAGGTCATCGAAGTAACCAAGGCACCTAATCCATCTCTGACTTTCCTCTGCAGAAAGCCCACACATTTCGGGGATGTAACTGCAACCAAGTGCTTGCCAAGTTGGTAGCCATTAAAAATGTGCTGCATGTCTTGATAGAGGCACAGGGAAGGGGGGCCTCCAGAGGGTGCTCCCCATTGTTCCACTTGTTGCTACGAGGTCCTATAATTCACCCCTGGAACGCACTCCTGAGTTGGACTCATTTACCCCCTGTGTAAATGAACTGGGCTATGATTAATTAATGGAAATTGTTTTGATGTAATATATTGTGGGAATTGTGTAAATGTATTTTCAGGGTGTACTTTGATGGCCTGATGGCCGAATAAAGTTGTTTCATGATGAGCAATCTAAGGTGCAGCAGGGGTAGGATCCTTAGGAGCCTGTATGATGGGATCATGCAAAAGGAAAATTAGTCAGAACGGCAAAGGAGAACAAATTAGTTACTTATCGGTAATGTTCATTCTGATGGTTGTTCCTCCTCCGCTTCCTCATCTAGGATCATTATCTCCAGCGCAACTGTTTTCCGGAAAACATTTACAGCATCGGGGGGTGGGAGGGGGCCAGTCCGGCTCCGTCTCAGCTCTGTTCATCTAACGCCCAGGAAGACATGGGGCCAGTATGCATTGAGGTGCAGGGACCCATTACCTCAGTTCAGCCCTTTTCCCCTTGCACTCTGAGGCTGAGGGGCCACAGAACTAAGAGATGTAACTGGCTTTCTACTAAGAGGGGCAGGTTGGGAAGGGGATGATGAACCTGTGGAAGAAACAGCCATCAGAATGAACATTACCGAGAGCCAAGTAATTTGTTCTTCTAATGGATTCCTTCTTCCCGCGGATTCCACATCTATGATAGACTCCCAAAGCAGTATGTAAATCTGGAGGAAAAAGGAGATCGAGAGGGCACCACCTAAACCAGAAAACTCTAAAGACCCGCTCTACCAAAGAGGGAATCGAGCACTAAAAGACAACCCAAACATTAATGTTTGCAAACGTGTGCAGTGAGGCCCACGTAGCAAATTTGCAAATGTCCAAGATAGGCACCACCGTCTATAGGGCATTTGTGGTGGCCAGAGTTCTTGTTGAATGAGCCGAGAGACATCAGCCAGATTATAAGGCACCAGCATAATTCAGGAAGAGCTGGTCATCTTTCCTAAAGTCCCTCATTCGAGCAATGTAGTAGTTGAGAGCCCACACTGGTTCCAACCGATGGAATCACTCTTCTGCCTTGGAAGAATGAGGTGGAGTAAATGACCTTGGAGATGGATCTTTTCAGAGAGAAGGAAGTGTGAGACCACATTTAGAAGGAAGGATGGCCTCACTCTCAGCATCAGCTGAAAAACAAAACTGGCGTGGTGGAAACTGATTGCATAATGCCCACAAAAATTGTAAAGAAAGAAACTTTATAAACTGTTTTATAAATTGTATTAATATTATGTTATTTATACGTTGAAAGGTTGATTTTTTTCAGCCGTAACTTTAATAAAAATAAATAAAAATAAAAAAGGAAAGAAAATTGCTCAGGAGTCCTATTAAAAACCAAAATTATTATTATTCTTTAATGTGATGTAGTATGAAATAATTCAAACTTTACACATATAATTTTTACATATTACAAATCACAAATACATAACCTTATGCTCAATTAAGCTATATACATATTCATGTTAAGAGAAAAGATACATAATCATATAAAAAGAAAAGGAAAAATCATATAAAATCATAAAAAAAAAAAAAAAAACTAAACATCCTAACTAAGGAACAAAGCATTGACATTCTATCACCCGAGTCTAATTAAGGCCTTTGTATATGGACTATCAAACTTACTCATTTCAGTCTCTAAGTGGATTCATCATGCACCCCCTTACATTTCCTCCATCTTAGGATGGTACTAATTCACACTTCAACTCCCGCTCGGCTTGTTTGCCAGATGTTTATGTAGGGCGATAAATAAATGCATATTGCTGGTATTAGTGCAATATAACCAAAAGGACATTTCAGGTATAGTAGCATGATCATGTGCAAAATCACCCAGATGTCGAATGATTGTCGCTCTCAATTTCAAACATTCCGTAAGTAGGTGTCGAGCTGTCTCTAGTGATCAGGGGATTTACACAAGCGACATATACGTTTGTCGGACGGGATTTTTTCCCAACCCCCTCTGTTATGCAGGGTGGGCAATTGCTCAAATCTAAGTAAGAGAATAAAACGTCTAAGTTTACTAGAGGGACAGAGGATAAATAGGTTTGTGGCTTCATAAAGCTAAACAAACGATATTTAATAAACTGATACGACTTGAGGTTGCGCATGTGATTGTAATTCTCAAGCCAATCCATAGATCCACTTTTTTACCTAGGGCATATAGGATTTCCTTGGAGGTGTTAACCCTTCTATGTGTCCATCCAATGTCAGTTAGGAATGTCACCATATCTTTGTAAAGGGGTGACGTAGTATATTTATTGGTCACCTCCTGATGGATCACCAATAGGAGGGATTGATCGAATCATCAGTCATCTTGAGATGTAAACCAGCTCTTTCTTTAAGACCATGGCTTTAAGGGAGGGTAGTCCCAGTTCTAATCTGATCAGGGCCATTGGTATCCCCGGGTGTAACCAAACCAAAATAGTGACCAGGTATCCATGCACAGTGCCAATCTGGCAAGCAGAAACTCAAAAACAGAGGATGTAGTTGAAAGGGTCTAGGCCCACCTCCTGGCACCAAGCCAGGGAATGACAAAGTCTATAGGTATAAATGACTTAGTGATGGGCCTCCGAGCTGAGAGGAGTACATCCAGGATGTCGTCCAACAAATCCCACTGATTGTATCTCAGCCTCTGTATCTCAGCCTCTCAGAAGCCGAGAATGAAGATTTGGGCTGCTGAAATTTGGATGAAGGACTCGTCCCCTTTGACTGGGAGAGCAGGTCAACCCTCGGCAGAAGGTGCGAGTCAGGGCAGATGGACATGTGCAGAAATTCTGGGAACCCCCACCTCCAAGCCAAGTCCAGAGCAATCAACATAGACCTGAACAGACACAGCCTCCTGAGAACCAGAACAATTAAAGGAATCAGTGGGAATGCATAGAGGAGGATGAAAGTCCACATGACCACAAGTGTGTCCCTGGAGCTCCCTGCACAGGAAATTCCCTGGGGCAGAACATCAAGCTCTTTCTATTCACAGTGGAAGCAAAGAGGCCCACTTGAAGAGTTCCCCATTGGGACAAACTTCCCTCCACAACTTCATGGCAGAGCTCCAATTAAGGGGAGGCAGAAGTCTTTCTGCTCAAGGCATCCACTATGGTATTCTCCATCCGGTGAGATGAGCTGGCATCAGATACACTTCATTTTCCAGAGCCCAGAACCACAGTTGCATTGCTTCTCTGCACAGAGGCAAGGACCCCACACCACCAGGCTTGTTGAGGTAATGCATGGTAACTGTGTTGTCAGTCAGGCCAGTACACACAGAAAGGAAGGAATGCAACCAGGGCAAGCCCGATTGCCCTTAATTCCAGCAAGTTGATGGGTTCCTAAGACTCCAAAAGAGGCAACAGTCCTCTCACTGTCAGATCTTGCAAGTGAGCACACCAGCATTTTAAGGATGCATCCGTGAGCATCATCAGTCTTTGTTTTTTCTATTTTCTAAGACCCACACTAATGCCATGGGGAACAAATCACAAAAGCACAGAAATTCTGATGAACTCTGGGGAGAGTATTATGTAAAATAATAACTAATAAAGTAATGTAAATCAAAAGTGTTTTATGCAATCCAAAGTGGCAGATATGTTTCCATACCTGGCACTCGGTTGCCAAGGGTTTCATACTTAGAATGGTATAAAGCATTCCCCTTCTATGAAGACAGCAGATGTGAAAGAGCTGCATAATCAGGAGCCAATAAGCAGCTGTCATCTAAATCCCAGAGGAAGAGCGCGAGTGTGGTAATATAAACTTGCAGAGTCACTAAAAGGTACTGCAGGAAACACAAAGTGAACTACAGACAGCAATCTGAGCAGAAAACCTAAAATGCTATGGAAGCTGTACCTGTTCGGACTATACACTGGATGGATCCCAGAATCTTCAGAGAAACTTTCTGTCTACTATTAGTCCTTTTGAAAAAGTCAGTCTAATGTGGTAGTCGGCGCAATACTGAGCATCCATTGCTGAAACTACATATTTTGTGACGAGTGAAGTACAACAAATTCATTGATTGATAAGGCTACAGCACTATGTGCTGACAAGGGCGGTTTTAGGGCTCTATACGCAAAGTAGAGGAAAAAGACACAGAAAATGTTCAGAGATGGTCGTTGGGGGATCTATACACCTGACGTGTGATACAACAGCCTTTAAACATCTGTTTAAACAATTCAATTCCTGCAACAGTAGAGAATGAAAATACATCGGATGTATAAAATCAGGTAAAAAAAACAACTAGAAACGGTGCAGTCAATGTATTCTTAAACTCGATTTTTAGTGGTGTTGTTTATTACCTTGAAAGCTTAAACTCTGTAAGATGTACTTTCATTCTGTCAATTACTGGCGGTAGTAAGCACTGGTCCATGGTCACCAGCCTGAACGTGTTCTGAATTCTGATCAGTCCAAGATCTGCTATAACAGCATTACCGGAGACTGAAGATTGGGGAATGACAATGACTGGTGCTTTCAAGTTGATATCCATTGAAAAGCGGAAACTTCTTTGTGCCAAGACTTTCACGCTGGTGGCTGCTTTTTCTGCTACCTGGACAGTGGCTGCACTGATTTTCTCTTTCGCGGTTTGAAAGTTGTCCATAAAGTTCTGCAAACAAATACAGAAGAAAGAACTGTATCATGCTAAAGGCAATATTCATGCATATAAGTATTTGAAATGGAACAGGATTTTTACGTAAAGAAAAACACACATGGTATATTCCTGGATATGTTTTTATTCAATCTAAAAAAATCTGGTGCTGTACATCCCACTTCTAGGTTTCCACTCAACAGGCTCTTCTGTTTTACCAGACACTCCACATTCTCAAAACTCTAAGTGGCTTGGGCTGACATTTTTTCTAGTGGCCAGGCCATCATCATGTAGTGCAGTAGCCTGCAACCTTTGCCTCTGCAGATGTTTTGATCTACATCTTCTGTCAGATTACTCAATGGTGAGGGATCATGGGAGTTTTAGTACAACATATCTGGAGATGTAGGCTGAAGATCCCTGCTTTAGCAACAAGACATATCTCGAAACACTATCAGTTTCTACCTATTCAGACAACTTGTGGGGAAAATGCAGCATTCACTGTCCTAAAGGAGAAACAAACTACACATTCAGCGAGTGATCGGGGAAGGATGGATAAAAACACTAATAAGAAGCCTAGAATTTGTAATTGAGAAGAAGCTATGACTTACCAATTCTGTGCAAGCAGTGGACCGTGGCTCCATTAATAGGTCATTCATTTACTGGACCTACACTATCTTGCTCCGGATATCTGTCAAAGCATACTAACTAATAATATACTCTTCATTGAATTCTTTCAGTTCACATTCCCCCTGAAAGTTTCCAAGACAGGCTGCGTTTGCTGAATGGCTGCTGCCAATATTAACACATGCATGTTGCCCAAGTGGGTGTGGCGAAGCTGTGGGACCAAGTGGGTGCAGGTTAAGAGGGAGTGTGTCAGTTCCCGGGGGACTGGCCACAAGTTGAAGGTGTCCACCTGCACTCACAGGGACGGTGAGGGCTCAGGGCTTGTGGGGTGTGCCACACAATCACAGGGGGTGGCACAATCATGTGTTTCGGTGGTGCCCCCCCCCCACTTTGAAGCAAGGGAATAACTCCACTGAGGATGTACAGTGCAGTAGGCTTTGTTTCAAGGTATCTGGATCAAGAGGGGGCTCCCCTCTTGGTGATCTCTCCTGGGATATGAGGCCAAGCCCCCCCCGTCATGATCTGAATAGTAGCCTTTGGGAAGGTGATCGTCTTCTGAGATGGTGTACATTTGTGTAGACCTCCTCAGAGACCCCTGCAGGCTAGCCTGGGACTCCTTCCCCACCCTGAGGCAAAAATGGGTAGGAGGTAGCAGCCCCCTCAATCTCCCTGAATCCTTAGGGAAAGAGGTGATGATGAGGGCCTGTTCATGCACAGGCGCCTCTTCAGGAGTCGTGGGTGCAGTCGTCGGAGGACGTGGAGTTAAAGACACTTGTGGCGTAGCCGTCAGCTCCTTGGACACCACAGTCGAAATGGCCCCTCCCGTTGCAGAAGTTACGATGGTCGTCAATGGCACTGTTGATGGGACCGACCACGGGGCCATCAACGGGATGGCAGCTGCCCTGGTTGTCCACGGAGTAGTGGTCAATGGGGGCACCATCAATGAAACATACCTTGGATGACGAAGTGGTCGTCGACAAAGAGGAGGCTTTGACAGAGGGAGACGTCGCCAAATGGGTATTTGCTTCTCCTTCACACCCTTGTCCTTAGAAGAGGAACAGTGCTTTGACGGGGTAAAGGACTTACTCGCGGAAGGTATGCCACCCACTGGCACGCTCACCGTGGACGGAGATGGAGATGGGTCCTTCCCAAACAGGGCCCGGCAGCCACCACGCAACCCTTGCGGATACTCAGCATGGTGTTTAACATTCTTTTGGAGCCTCTGGCCAGATGTAACCTCAACAAATCTCAACCTCTTGCACGCCTTTGGTACCAGACGGTCCTGGATGAGGCATGACTGTGCCCGGAGCCCGAGTCAGGGGCCTTCCCCAACTAGAGCCATGCTGCTAACCGGCAGTAACGGTCCTTTCTGGTCTTTAACGGAAATCAACAGAAAATCTCGCATCCATCCTCATCATGGTCCAGATGCAGGCAATTTAGGCACTTGAGGTGCCGATCCTCAATGCAGATCCTCCGTAGGCCGCACTTGGCGCAGAGCTTACCTGCAACTCCTGTTCACCTCGACGATGGAGCAAACTAGGACCAAGCCTGGGCCTTCAAAGAGAAGATAGACGATGAACAACGGGTCCCCGCTGCCAGTAGTCTAGCGGCGGTTGAAGATGGAAGAGCAGTAAAAAACACATTTTATCAGAAAGAAATTGAAATATTAAAAAAATGCTCGAAGAGCGATATGAGAGGACCCCTAACACTGAAACGTCTGGTAAAAATCTGAAGATGGCCATCAGGGGTGGAGCTTAGTGAGACGACTGTCACTGAAGGAGGGCAGTATGACCCAAAGGACAGTGATTGGTTATAGAGTAAAATACAGTTTTCAGGCTAAAGCAAAACTGTTTTTTCTTTTACAGAGGATTCCTAGCCTGCCGATGGGAAATAGTCATGAGTATGTGGCTCCATGCCAGACCCCATGCTGGAGAAATGGAGGAACTAAAGTATGCTTTTATAAACTATTGGATAGTTAATGACACTGGGGAAATGACGCAGCAGACACTATGGGATTTCAGCAAAAGTGACAACCAAGGTGTTATAATAGAGAAAGGGGCAAAGATTGAGAAGCTAGGTAGTGAGAAACAGGTACAAATAGAAGTGGAAATCCAAAGGTTGGAAAACGAATATAAAACCAGTCTGACACTACAAACTCTATCCACACTTAAGGCTAAATATGCATTAAATGAAATGTACATGGCAGAAGCTCAATTTCTACACACAAAGGTGGGGAGTATGCTCTATGAAAAGGAAAACAGAATGGGAAAAATGCAGGTCCATTTAATCCTACAACAACTTTCCAGACATACAGCGGCTATAAAAACAGGTGTCAAACATGTAGAGAGAGACCCAGAGAGAATTTGTGAAGTCTTCAGGTCATTCATTCTTTTGTTGTATATGCAGGATGCTCGGGTTACAAGGTGTTATTTGATACAGTTTTTTCAAGACACTGCACAGGATGGCCAAATTCAGTGGTACCACTCGGCCACTATGCCCCTGGTGTGGCATGGGGGAGGCAGGGCTAATACACATGTTCTGGGAACGTGGGTGGGAGCAACAGTTCTGGGGTCGAATAGAACAAGCCTGCAGAAAAGCCGGGGTGGTGAGATATGAGTGGACACCGAAGGTGTGCTTACTAGACGCCTACCCCAGAATGACCAAATTTAAACATGTGGTCAAATTTATGGACATGGTGTGCATACTGGCCAAAAGATCTATTGCTATGGCATGGAAATCAGCTGGGGGCCCGCAATATATAAAAGATGGCACAGGGAACTTGAACGCTGGGCAGAGGCAGAGACCAGGATTTGGGTGAGGGAGTGTCCAGGTCAGATGAAAATGTGAGTGATACATTCGAAGCCTGGAAAACATTGGTATGGGACATGTTTCACTTGTCTGATGACAAACTCCCTTGAACCCAGGCAGGACCCATCCAGAGAAGACTATCATGACGCTATTGGAACCAACAGAAGAACGGCGTTGCCCTGAATGTTGCTCCCCAACCAGGAGCGGTGTTTGCGGTCAATTACACTCCCAAGCAATTGAGACAGAGTGTGACTCTGGAAACGGTGCACTGACCAATGTGTGAAGACAGTTCTTGTTTGTTAATGTGTTATTTTGTAGTTGTAACCACTCATTGCAAGCATAGAGAAAAGAGGCAGCATGCATTAGTTGAACCAATGTACCTATTGTACAAATGGCAATAAAACATTTTAAAATAAATGATACATTTTTTTTAACAATTGCCATCCCAGATTACCTGAGCAAGATGCAAAGAGTATGACTAGCCTATCACAGAGGAGGAAGGACAAAAGGCTATTGCCTCACTTCATAATGGCATGCCCCGGTGCTTGATGGGTACACACCCTTCGAAATGTTATAAATGTTTCAAAGACATACTTCTACTCTACCTGAAGCTACTCAACGTTCTATCCCCAAATTGAGGGCCCAAGCTGAAATAATTCAAATCTGAAACCTGGGAAGGACAACCTAGAGCTGGGAAGCCTATGTCCATTTCTCTATTGAAAACCAATATAAAGATCCTAACCAACAATTCAGTCAGAGTTCTAAAGCACATCAAAAAAGATTATCCACACAGACCAAGTAGGGTTCATTACTCAAAGTTTCTACGCAGAACACCTATGCAGGTTCACATATCAAAGACTGATATGATGGTGGCATTTATAACGCAAGTATAACAAGTGTTTCTAGGCGTGACAAGACAAGGAGGGGGAAAAAAAGGGAGGACAAAAGAACAATCTTACTAGGGCTTGTGTCATTCAGATCGTGCAAGTGCGGGGAAGAGGGAATGGGAGAAGGGCCAGGGGGAGGGGAGTGCATTTAACTCACAAGTGCAGCCAGCAGGTGGCTCATAAGTGCAGAGAGAAGGGACTGTAAGGTTGCAGATAGAGACCCTTAAGTGCTGGGGAGACCGGAGGCAGTGCGAGGGCAACTGGACAAGCAGCAGCCTGGTCCCGAGTTCAGAGGGTGACCAGGTGACCACATCAGCAGGGGAGAGGAAGAGAGAAAGCAGAGCCAATAAGCAAGGTCTTGCGTTGCTTCCAGAACTGGAGGTGGTTCTGCTCAAGTTTGAGAGAGGCAGGGAGGCTGTTCCAGAGGGAGGCCCCAACCGAGGAGATAGCTCTGCCCCCAACTATGTGCTTGGAGAAGCGCCTGACCCTCAGAGTTGGAGGTGGATGAGCAGAGAGCATGAGAAGGAAATATAATATGCAAATGAATATTTCACCTCTGTGAAGGGTGCTGTGATCTAAAACGTTGTTGTAGACACTGACTAGAAGAAATTTCATAGAGCAGGGTATTTGACCCATGTTTGTTCTAACTAGAGGGGCTTCCACACGGATTTTCAGTTTTGTAACACTTGGGGTTTCACCTTAAGCAAGGATAATCCAGACATGGACCCCTTGCTCACTGTGCATTAGAGAGGCTCAGCTTCACCTCACTGAGGAGTCCCAACAAGGATGAAACAGGTGTCTGGGGTTGCTGATTTACTGTTGTGCAGGGGAGCATTGACAAACATTTCGGTGCTGGACTACCTTGGTGGGTGAGTCAAAGACTGATTATGCAAATGGTATTTCCACTCTGTGAAAGGTGCAGTGACCTAAAACGTGGATGTAGACCCTACTGAGTGGAAGAAATATAGAACAGGGTATTTGACCCATGTTTGTTCTCAGTAGAGGGGCTCCCACACTGTGTTTCAGTCACATATCATAGACATGGCTAATTCAATGGCGGAAAGGCCTGTACTAGTGTCAGTAAGAGGCTGAAAAGAATTCAACAGAGTCAAATGGACATTAAACCGCAGGATCAGAGATGACCAAGAGCTCGCTGAAATCAACTTAGATGATACAAACAGCAAACTCTTACTTTATGCTGACGAAATATTACTTCACCCTCGCTGATCCAGACATAAAATTCTCTCATATAATACATACACAACAGAATTTGGGCAGATCTTAGGTTTTAAGATAAACTGGGATAAAACTGAATTCCTGTGACTGGTAAAGGAAAAAAATGAACAGGAATAACTGAAACAACAAACACTCCCACCAATTAAGATTGCCTTAACTCAAAAATATCTGCACAAAAACTTAAACCCAATTACTTAGGCAGATTACAAAAAACTATGAGAAAACATAGGAAACTACCTTGAATGTTGGGCAAGACTCCTACTCTCTTTGATGGGAAGGATCTCACTCTTCAAGATGGCCTAAACATGCAGTTTGTATACTTATTGACCATACTCCCGATTACGCGTCACAGAAAATACTTCGAGAATGCACAGGACCCTCTTGAAATTTGTGGGGCATGGGGAGTTAGACCCAAAATTAAAATGGACACACTATACAAAGACAGGGACATAAGGAGGGAATAAAAGTCTCGAATTAACAAATTACTTACCACTCAGTAACGCTCTTTCTGATGGATGTTCCTCTCATGGATTTCTCTTCTATGATAAATCCGTCCGCAGTGCAGCTGAACTTAACTTCTTCTACCAGGGGGAGAAGCGTAGCTTCCTGTCAGCTCCACCAGAAGCCTCTACGTGCGCAGTGCCAGAAATAACATTGTGGCCAGTATATATCGAGATGCTATCGAGCATATTTACGGACAGAGGGTGCAAAAGTGTATTAGCTATACGCAAAGTGGCCCGGAGCACCGATAGGACGTCCTGACACACCGCGGGCTGGCCGTCACAGCGGAGAAATCCCACGGGAACATGCCTGGGCAGCGGCAAGGGAGCCCTGCGAGGTCGGTGAGTGCGACCCTCCCCCGGCCCCAGCAGCGAGAGGAACGCGGGCGGCCACTACACCACAACTGAGGCAGAGCGGCAGCCAACTGCAGGGCAATCAGGGGGACCCATAAGCAAAAGTGGAAGATACCACGGGCCAGACACCTGGGGGACAACGGGTGCGCGCAGCCCCAGGCTTAGTGGCCAGCCTGGGGCCACAGGGCATACGTGGGAGAACATAACCCACCCAAATAGCTCTCAAGCCTACAACAGAGACTAACAAGGGGGGGGAGCAAGGAGGAGACCCTCGAACAAATAGAAAACCCCTGGGGAGGGGAGGAGACCCCCGGACCACACATACGAGATTGCAACACAGCTGGGGAATACGACCTCTCGAATTACGAATTCCCCCTCAGCACGGCAGAACAGCTGGAATTTTTGGGGATAGGCCCACAAACAGGCCCCCACGGCAGAGACAGGAGACAACAACGTTCTCACTGAGTGACCGCGGACAACTGTTGAATCGCAGAGTCAGAGCCGCTGGGCAACAGCAAGGAAGAGCTGGTGGAAGCCACCCGATAAAGGACAGGGCATACAAGGAGACCTGGCCTGACAGAGTCTATGAGCACTCACCGCTAAGAAGAGGGCAAGAACTTTGCAATTACAAGACCCTGAAAAACAGCAACAAAAAAGCGCTCAGAGGCGGCAGCGCCGACGGGGACTCAGTACAGGGCTAAAACTGGAATAACCCGCAAGAGGGAGCGAGCGCGCCGGCCTCAGAAGGGTGGCAATCCGGAGGGCACACCGCCCGCAATACAGCCCGGGGCACAGGACAACGGAAGCCAACATGCCCGACAAACAGAAAGGCGGCAGAGGGAGACAAACGAGCATGGAGACATTTGCCCGTAAGAATGATGATCTGCAACCTGGGACGACAGGGGTGGGCACAGCCACGCCAAACGCCACACAGGGAGAGATCAGACAGGTGGAAGGCAGCATCCTGGAGGCCATCGAGGCGTTGAAGGCGTTGATAGAGGGTAAACTGGATGCAGTGATTGTGGACGTAGGGCTCCTTAGACCAGACACCAGGATACCTAGCGGAGAGAGTGACAACGGTGGAACAGCAAGTGCAGAGCAACTCAGCGAATGTGACCACCTCCCAATCACAAATGTCAGAGGCGCTGGAACGGATCAGTACACTGGAACGCAGGGCCGAAGATGCGGAGGGCAGAGCCAGGCGCAACAACGTACGCATTGTGGGACTGCCAGAGGGGGAGGAAGGCAGGGACCCCACGAACTACATAGAGAACCTACTGCTCCAAAAGGTAGGCGCAGGGACTCTGTCCCAGGGCTTTGTAGTGGAGGGGGCACAAAGAGCACTAACTAGGAAACCCCACCCGGGAGCGCCACCAAGACCCATGATTGCGAAGATCATGAATTTTAAAGACAGGGAAAAAATCTTGACATTCTCAAGGGAAGGTGGGGTGATAACCCGAAATGGAGCCAGGGTAACCATCTACCCAGATTATACTGCGGTTGTGCAAAAAAAAACGGGCTCAGTTCTGGCCAACCAAAGAGCGCCTCCGGGCAGCGGGTGTGAAATTCATGCTGCTATACCCGTCCAAGCTCAAAGTGTTGCACAACGGGAGGACACAGATCTTTGAGACCACAGCAGATGCACAAGAGTGGATGGACCAACAAGGGATCCCACAACCAAGAGAGGGGGGCGAGAGGAACCGAGAGAGGCCCTGGCGAGGCAGGGAGTGAGAGGGTGGACCAACGCCCGCCCCAGAGGTGCAAACAAAGGTCGGGCGAAGGAGAGCTCGACAGACACTTGAGCAGACCGCCGGATGCGATGACACCTCGCTGAAATGAGAAATCAGGGACGCATCCTGCGGAAAGAGGAAACCGCAGATAATCAGCAGAACAAGAGTCTAAAGACCTAAACAAGTGGTTCAAAACCGGAGCTCAAGACCTCCGGAACTGGACCGCCAAGACCCACAGTAGAGACCCCAAGTAGAGACAATGTTTGCAGTGTCAGTTTTAAGACACTACCCTGTGACGAGTGTGCCCGCGGAAAGGAGGGGGGCACCTGAAAGGCGGCGGGGCCGAGTGGGGGTGGGGGGGCAGGGCGTCTGTTTATAGTAGTTAAGGTTGTGTGGTTAAGTTTTCAAGGAGATGGCACGAGAGGAAGAAGGCACAACATACGACGAGGACACGGCAAAGGCAAGAAAGGGGAGTATGCGAGGCCACGCCCAGGCCTGGGAAACCAACAAGGAGAACTGAGGAAAAAGGCCAGTATGGAACATAATTTAGCAATTGAGGGGTTAGTTGAGACTGGGGAAGACAAAGGAGAAGGCGGACACGCAGACCACCAAAGGCACAGCAGAAGGAAGGCAGAGGTCTGGCCCCCAAAGACAGTACACCAGGAGGAAATAGATGCAAAAAGGCCCATGGGAATGAACGGGCCACTGAAGCCAGCCAGCATAAGGGCCGGGATGAACTAAATGTGGTCACATGGAACGTCAGAGGGCTGAATGCCTAAATCAAGAGGCTAAGGGTCTACGCCTGGTTAAACAAAGCAAAAGCCCACATTGCAATGCTACAGGAGACACACTTGACGGCTGAAAAGCAAGCTAAGGTGGCCAAGAAATGGGGGGGCCAGACGTATAGTTCAACATATTCAAACTATGCAAGAGGGGTGATGATCTGGATTGCCCCGGGCACCCCATTTCAACTCATCAATCAGGAAAAGGATGCCAAGGGCAGAGTCTTGATTGTCCATGGAATGCTCGAGAGTCGGGAAGTGTGCCTGGCGAACACCTACGCCACCAAACATGATGCAACAGACTTCTTTAAGGCACTCACGCCCTGGCTGGCCCCATACAGGAACGCAATGATCATCTGGGCCGGCGATCTTAATTGCACATTGGACCCCCGACTGGATAGGTCGGACAAGCATAAAAGAGCGGCACCACCAGCACGGGTGTTACAGAAGATACTGGATAAGTTCGAGCTAGAAGACGTCTGGAGAAAGGTACATGGGAGCGAAAGGGGATACACACACTATAGTGCCCCGCACAGGACGTTCACTCGGATAGATTACCTTTTCACGGGCAGGGAGACACTGGGTGAATTCACTGAGGCACACATACACGCACAAAGCTTGTCCGACCACGCCCCGCTAAAAGTGGCATGGGCACACACATAGAGGAGAGCCCCCATTCCCACATGGAAATTGAGGGCGGAAGCACTGTTAGACGGGGAATTTCAGGAGCATATTCAGAACACGATAGAGGACTATTTCGAGCACAACACAGGTAGCATGGACAGCAGAGGAACGACATGGGAGGCCTTTAAGGTAGTGGTCAGGGGTGCGGCGATGGGGAAGACGGGTGGCCTTATACGGGAAATCCTGGTGGGACTGGAGGAGATATAAAGGAAGATTGAGAGGGCCGAAGTGCAGGCGGGGCAGAAAGGAGAAGAACTGGGAGACCTCACTGCCATGAGACAACAGTGTATGGCAGCCTGTGAGAGGCTGGGGCGGCTAGATTACGGGAAGTATATACAGAAGTTGCAAGCAGAAGGAGACAAGCCCGGCAGGCTCCTGGCCTGGTTAACTAAACAGGAGAACAAGCGGTACCGATAAATGCAATTCTAAACTGCCAGGGGGAGGTGATAAGGTCCCAAGAGGGTATAAATGCGGTGTTCTCGCAATTCTACGAGAAACTATACACCAGAGTCCAAAAGGCAGAGGAGGGAGACCTGGAGGACGCATTTGCGGAAATCAGGCTCCTTCAACTGACAGAGGAGCAGGCCCAAATGCTTGACGCCCCCCTTACTGTGAAGGAACTGGTGGAAGTTATTACCCAGCTACCGACGGGAAAGTCCCCGGGGCCCGATGGGTTACCAGGTGAATTTTATAAGAAATACAGAGATAGCTTGGCACCGAGACTACTAGAGACGAGGGAGGAGGCATATGAGAGAGAGAGGCTCCCAAGTAGCATGTCAGAATCTATAATAGTTCCAATACTTAAAGCAGGGAAACCACCACTTGAGTGCGGGTCCTACAGACCAATCTCTCTGATAAAACAAAACTCCAAGATCCTAACAGCGGCACTAGCTAGCCAGCTTAAAAGAGTGATACCCACAATGGTCCACACAGATCAAACGGGGTATGTACCAGTACGAAACACTGCATGGAATCTCCGGAGACTCAATTATGTCATTGACAGGACGAATCAAGAAGAGGGGGAGTGCGCTGTGGCTTCACTGGATGCGATCAAGGCATTCGATTTGGTGAACTGGGATTGGCTCCTGGGAGCGCTCGCTCGCTTTGGGATAGGGGAGGGGTTCCTATGCTGGATAAAACTGTTATACAAAGACCCAAAGGCAAAGGTAAAAACGGGTAGGCAGGTCTCAGGGGAGTGGAACATAGGGCGTGGTACGAAGCAGGGGTGCCTGCTGTCCCCGATGTTATATATGGCCCTGGAACCGTTCGCGGCCTTCCTAAGAGCTGAGTACAGGGACACTGGCATAGTGATAGACGGGGAAACACTATGCAGATGATATGCTGCTTTATGTCCGAGATCCACGCACCCACCTGCTGGACCTGCTCGAGGCCCTAGGAGCGTTTGGTTGACTATCGGGAATCACTGTTAACAGGGCAAAATCCTTGTTGTTCCCCCTGGCAGGCCTGCGAAAAATGACATCAGACCAGCTGCCACACCTGAGCCTGACATGGACCCCAATTACTTTTAGATACCTAGGGGACATATACCATGATACCACTGAGACACACATGGCCAACACACAGGCGGCCCTGGACAAAATTGGGAACACCATGCAGTTCCGGAAGACACTACCACTGGGGATGATGGGCCGAGCGGCCCTACTGAAGATGACGGTTTTACCCCGGCTCCTATACTACTTCACCAATATCCCCTACAACATACCAGGGTCCTTTTTCAGGCGACTACACACCATAGCAAGAGACTTCCTGTGGGGGGTGGGAGGAACAGGGTAGCACTGAGTACACTACACAAAGGGGCTATGAGTGGGGGGGAATCAGGCTCCCGGACTTTAAGCGCTACTATCTGGCGGCACAACTACAATTTGTGGTGCAATGGCTGGAAGAAGAAACCTCTATAGACGCGATACTTTTTCGACCATTGCTCCAGCAATACTACTGCATTTCCTTGTCGTTGCGCCCTTTTACTTACGAGTCTGGTGCTCTTAACAAATGAATAAACAAACAAACAAACAAACTTAAGAGAACTTCTGTGGGTGAGCGCCGCCCGGGCAAAAACCTTCCCTAACATGATCCAGCTGGGCCGAGCATTATGGAAAAGAGCGTGGAAAGCGCAGGACATGAGGGACCCCTGCTCGAGGCAAATCCCCTGGCGGGACTGGCGGACCCCCGCATCGCAAGTTTGGCAACGTTCAGGACACAATAGGAAGACAAGGGTGTGGCCCAAATAGGGGATCTGTGGCAAGACAGACAATGGATAGACTTCCAGTCCCTGGTGGAGGAACAAGAAGTACACAGGGGCCAATTCCTACTGTATAATAGCATGGTCCAAGAAATCAGAAGGAGGTGGGAGACCCTACCAGAGGAGGAAGACACTGGAGGGACGCTGGACGCGTGGTATGACGTCTCGGAGGGGACACACAACGTGACCGGGTTCTACGAGCAAATGTTAGGAACCATCAACACAAGGGCATTGAACACACGAGCGAAATGGGAGGAGGAGCTCCAGCAACCCTTCAGGAATGAGGAATGGAACAGGGCCCTCCAGTACGCGAAGAAAGTTTCAAGGAACGCAAGGTTCAGGCAGGTACAAATCTACATTGTACACCGAGCATATCTAACGCCTAAAAGAATGTTGAGCATGGGGGACAGACAAGCCCTAAGCTGCCTACGTTGCCAAGCAGAACTAGCGCACATGTTACATATGTTCTGGTCGTGCCCGGGAGTAACGAACTTCTGTAGCACGATCAGGGAAAGAGCGTCGAAAGCGGGAATTCACATGCAGGCTTGGTCGCCGGCATCTTACATATTGGGCTTGTTCCCGAGGGGAGACAAGCAGAGGACACATGTGGCAAAGATGAAAGATCTGATGACGATACTGGCGAAACACCGCATTGCAATGGTGTGGAATGCAAGCACAGGACCCTCGATAGAGGGCTGGTGGGCGGACTTACAAATGTGGGCAGTAGCAGAAACAGCAGTCTGGACAAGGGCCACGCAAAGAGGAGAAAGTAACAGCAGGGCCAGAATACTGGCGTGGAACAATCTTGTACAAGACATGCTCGGTAACATGGACGGAGACAGCACGAGTGACTCAAGCGACCCGGAGGGGGAGGGAAGTTGATTCGCCCGTGCCCAGGTGTGATATACAGGCACGAAGACCACACGATCGAGAGGGAGGAGGTCTAGCCGTGACCCATGCAGATGACAAACAATACAGACTTAAACTCCAAAGTGCCGGAGCAAATGTGTTGCGAGTTGTTGTTTAATTTGTTTTTGTGTTTGTTTGGTGTTTTAAAGAAAATAAATAAAAAGTTTTTTTTAAAAAATGTAGGAAGGACAGTAAACTTTGTCTAATAATTGCACAGGTGCTGTAGTATGCAATAGTACATAAGCATAACGTGTATTTTTCTAACTCAGCAATGGCAAGCACCTTAGAGTGGCAGGATGAAAATTTCCCTCATGACGCAATGACTTTCTATAGTAACCCCATTGGTACAACAGTGCTGTGAACCGTAAATTATGAAATATATATTGCTGCATGTACACCAAACATATTTCCTTTTCGGAAAGAGAACATATTGGAAAGGAAGGCAAGGCACTACAAGCAGCAACCCTTCCACAGCAGCATACGGGCAGCAAATAGGAAAGAAATTCTGTTCATAGGGAAATGGACAGCTTGGAAGTCAAAGTTGAGCAATTGGTGAACAATTGTGCTGCTTTAAAGGTTGCGTACAAGGATATATTTTGGACAAAGTTAAACAGCAGTGGCACACCTGCACATGTACTCCTTCCCCATGTCGCCATTCCCTCAAAAACCGTTTCATGGGAGACGTTACAGTAATACATACATCTCTTCCTCCCCTCACAACCAAGCTGTGCAAATCCCCATTTCCCCACAATAAGTATCCACTTCTGCTACCCCTTACCTTTCCAAATGGGGTGTGTATGAATGTGTACAAGTAAACAGTACTAATGAGAATGTTGCGGAGTGTTTGTGTGGTATTCTTTTTTACCTCAAATAGAGTTCTGACTCAGCTGCACACAGTCCTCGTTTCAATGACCGCTTGTAAGAAAAAGGTAGGTGCCCTACGGACAACGCAGCTGTCCGGCCTATCCACAATGACAATGGTGGCATCCATACGCCGCCAGCAGGCTCTGTCCGCCACCACCTATCAATGCGTGTAGGAGCAGACGTTTATGCTTAGTGCAAGTACATGCATGTGTATCTCTTCCTCTGTGTCCTGGTAACATCGGCACTGTGCAGCATATGCAAAAGAAGATTAATTAGGTTCTGGTGTCTACCCACGTCCTATAGGTAGCTATACACATACACATCCCACTTTCTGTACCCTATAAATAGCCAGCGTCTCCCAAAATGGTCGGCACACATGTGGCACACTTTTAGTCAGTACAGAAAAGGCAATGGTGTGCATTGGACACCCATACACGTGCGCACAATGCATTCCACCCAAAACACATCCAGCGGACAGCCGTCCCAAAGGAGAACAGTGGGAATGGCACCCATGCTGTGCGTGGGCCCTAGTTTTGCGGACCGGAGCCGGACCCTCGAACAGCGACAAAGTGCAGGGTTCAGCAATGTACCAAGTGTTTTTCGGAAAGTACATGCTTACAAACACACCACAATGTGCCGTTGCACATGTATGTATGTTTAGGAACAATGTAGGCTTTTTTTCCGGGTGAATGTTGTCCACAGCAACCCTACAAAAGGGCACACCTCAGAGGTGCTGTGCAATCTGTTTGCAGCTTTTCAGAACAGAGTAGCAGGCCACATAGGTTTGCCCTCTAAGTAATGGTGCACCAAATCTTCTGTGCTACAGTGCGTCTGCAACTAAACGCAACCATGTTCGTCCGGCTGAGTACGCACAGAAATGGAGAAAATTATGAACGGGGCCCACATCCACAGCTGCGATAGTGCCCATTGTCCCAAAGGCATGGGTAGCTAGCGGCAAAGGGTTTTATGCACACGTGTGTTTCCCCAAGGACGGCGCGGGCCGTGTCCCAATGAAGCAGACACATTCCTTCTTCCCTTTCCAGTTTCTTCTTTTCTGCACGCAGTCATTGCATACTGTTAAAAAGTTCCACATGCTTCCAAAAATGACATTGAGGAGCTCTCCATGTAACAGTATCAGTTCTGTACAACAGTCCTCTGCATACACACCACGCCCAGAAATGCTGTTGCGCAATCCCTGTGGCTCCACAGTCCCATTTCCATGGCCGCCATCGTGAAAATCCCCAGATGTGGCTTTCATGCTGTGTGCATGCGTTGGGGAATAACTTGAAACCAGGGTAGAGGGAGATCATTGTAAGGGGCGGCTCTTAAAAGAGCTTTCATTTCTTTTATTTTTTAGATGCTTCTACAGAAACACCTTTTCTTTTACTTTTTATTTGATTTTGTGTTTTCTTCTGCAGACAGTGTTACAGTAAATTCACTGCATCTTGTAGATGGGCAAACAAAACAGCATTACCAACGGGGGATAAAGAAATGCCATTTGCTTCAAATAATTCAGCATTTCCACAACTAATTAGGTCATTGTTGCAAAAGAACATCTCAGCAGCGGACAAAAAGTACACATGCTTCTGTTGATAAAACACCTTCCTGCTTCTGGCTCCGAACAACTTCCAGGAGCAATGTCCCATACTTTTTCGGGTGTTATGGATGAGAAAAGCACCTTGGCAGTGGGAAAAAGTCTCTTCACTAGATTTAGCAACCTCCTCAGTCGACGGAACAAGCCTAAACAAGACACTTAACCCATATGCATGCCGCCGCAGTGGATGACGATAACATCGGCCTAACAAAAGTTCCCAGGTCTTTGCCAAGTGCATGCATGTCATCGAAACTGCGCTCATAGACACCGTTCCACAATGGGACCACTCCTTCCAACCCAAAATTGTCTTCAAAGTTTCTTTCCAAGGCATACTTGTGCAGATCTAGTAGAAAGGCATCACCTATAGGCAACACAATGTGTTTCGCCATGTCAGCCAGCCTCACTAGGCAGAGTGTAATGTAAAGCAGTTTCACCACATCTTTCTGTGAACCACACCCACAGTACCTGATTGGATAATCCTGAATGTCCCATGTCCATTGGCCAGCAAGGTCAGAAGCGCAGATTCTGGCCCGTGCGGTGCCCAAAGAACCGCAAGGGCCACACCCCAGTAAAGCAGGAGCAGTCGCTCTTCCCTTTCCACTACCTTTTGTCCAGCACAACCTCATTGGGCACAGGTGAATAGGCACACACCATTCCACCAATGCCATCCAAGACGTTACCATCTAACACTGTCAGTTCTGCACAATACTTCATAGGTACCGTAACAAATTCAGTCTGCTAGTGCGCTGTCACTGGACAGCACGTCCAGTAGAACGTTCAGTAAAAGATTTCAAGATTTGTGCATCCACATTCATCCACTTGTGCACCCATCAACACAAAATTGAGGTACAGAAACCTTTTCTACACTATGTGTATGACTGTTATAAGTGCCACTGCGCACAATATATCACTGAACGGCCATTACGTTCTTTCGAAGCATCCTGGTTTTGTTCCCATCCCCTAACATGAACTGGCACTTCAGTGATATGTGCTTGCAACGTTCTCATTTACCTATATCATACAGTGTAATAACGAAACAGGAACTCTCTGCTTTCCTTCCGACAAGGCTAACAAATGTTTTCCCCTCTAACCCACCTCCTGCATAAATGGTTAAAAAAATGCCACCAATAGCAGCATTGAATGTATTGTACCAAGCGAAAGCAACTTTTCAAAAGATCACCGTCTGCACAGCTGTACTTCTGTCTAGGGTGCACTGTTGCAACAGGCTCTTTTTAAATCTGCCCCCTTCTACTCTCCGGCCTCTGGAACGCATCCAGAAGAGCAGGGTGCGACTGTTACGCTCACCTGGTATCCATGGGGACGCCACTCAGCCCTGGTTGGATGATATGCGCCTCAAAGCCTTTCCCCGATCCCTGGGTAGTGCCTCTGATGGAAGTTGAGCCTGAAATACACGACAGCTGGATTCAAGACTTGACTGTCTCTGGTAGGGTGTCTTCCCACCTCCCTTGGGTCCAAAACCTTCCCTTGGCCCTCTCCTCACCTTAATTCCTTAAAAGGCATGCTCTCCGTCTTGCTCTTCGTGGCAGGGGTGCGTAGTCTCGTGTGGGCGTGAGCGACCAAGTTGCTTCACTGGTGCAAGCCCTTTTGAGTGTCTTTAAGGTAGGTCTTGCTGCTTTACAGTCTTTGTATTCTATTCTGTTCTTTCCTTCCTTCCTCTTATTGTTATTAATGTCTTATTTCCTCTCTTTAGGTATGCAAAGATATTTTGGCGTTTTTCGTGCAGGTTGGAGCTGAGCACGAGACAGTAAATGAAGGCATGGTGTGTGCGATGCTGTCCGGTAAGTAATGTGTGATGCGCTGCGCTGTTTTGCCTTGTATATGCTAACCTGTGTCTTTCCCCTTCCTTCGCAGGCCACAGTGCTCTTCGCCGGTTGCAGTGATGTTCCGGTATGATGCTGAACAAGAGGTGACTGATCCGGTAAGAATCTTGTGATTTTCGGTGTTCGAGTGGAACCGCGAGTATGCACTCACTAATACTGTTCTTCTCTCTCCCCTTTTCAGGTTGCTGCGTTCCGGGAAGCATGCGGTGCCAGATGATGGAGTTCGGCTGGAACAAAATGTCTCCAGGTAAGCAGAATCAGGAGCTGGCAATGGGCTGAAGACAGGATGCTACTCATAGGTAGGATTCCAATAACAATGTTCTTTTTCTCTCTGCAGGCACGCGGTTCCAAGAATAGCTGGCATCAAAGAATACTGGAGATCTAACTGACGCAGTGAGCATTATGCTGCAAACAGCAGAATAACGCAAAGCGTGTTCCGCTGTTTGGGTGTGGTTTAAATAGTCTTCAGGTAAAGTAGGCCAAGTAAAGTAGTCCCAGGCCAGCCACACCCTAAACACTATACCGCATAGCTCAGTTCTTGGGAACGGAGCTATGTGAGTGCCTCCATGTTGACTGAAGCCCCCAAGAAAGTATTTCCAAGTAAAATAGTCCCAACCTAAAGGTGTTCTCCATAGTGATTATGAGCCTGGTGCCAAAGGCGCCAGCACTGACTCCAAGAGAGTCTTGGGTGAGATTCTAAGGCCTTTAAGGTCATAATGGAACCCCGAAACCTGGACCCACCTGGCAGGCTGACTTACCAGTGGGGTCAGGGGTAGGGATCATGACAGCGACTTGGGCTGGTATCTCTCCTGCACTGAAATGTCGCCAATAGCTCCCAGTGACTGAGAGGAATAAAGTGAGAAGACTCTGCATTATGCAGAAGGCCTTCTGGCCCCTGGGACCTCAATACCTTCAACTGTAACTCCCTATATATTTGCGTGCGTGAGCTCTTCCCTCATCCGCCTCCAACTCCCTCAGAGTCAGGCTCTTCTGGAAGAAACCAGTTGGTGGTGGTTGTGCTTTTTCGCCTGGGGCCTCCCTCTGCAACAACCTCCCTGGTTCCCCGACACTTGAGAACCATCCCCAGTTCCGGAAGCACCTCAAAGCCTTTCTCTTAGCATCTGCTGTTTCTGCTCCTCTCCCCGGCTCAAGGCCTGACGTAAACTGATTCAGCACTACTTACCGGGATGGGAGACAGAACAGAAAAAACCTTCCACTTTAAATTTAGAGGCGTGCAGGGGCGCGGCCCAGGGAGCATGCGCTGCCCTGACTCCACCCTCCGGTGCCACTCCTCAGTCCCCATTGATGCGTCAACAATAGATTTTATATTGCCTAATGACACCAGTATTATTAGTGGGGAGGTTGGTGGGACGTATGGAGGAAAGGGGACTATGGACTAAGAGTACGTTAGTCACTACGGTGGGTAACTTATAATTACTCTTACATCCCGTCCCCTTTCCTCTATACTTTATGGGCGATTACAACTGATTGTAGCCCCAGGGTGGAGAGGAGACCCGCCTTAAGCAAATAGGTTCCTGAGAACCGCCTGTCCGAAAGCGGCATCAGATCTAGAGCCGACATCCAAACAGTAATGCTTACAGAAAGCCAAGGGAGATGCCCAAGTTGATGCCCTGCTTATGACTTGCCAAGGGTCATGGCGTTGGAATGCGATGGCCGTTGCCTTGACCCTGACTGCGTGGGCATGCATGTGTTACGCTCACCTGGTATCCACAGGGATGCCACTCAGCCCGGATTGGATGCGGATCCCTAGTTTCCAGATGTGTCTACGGAGGATGTTCAGCCTGAAAATACAGGAGGGCTGGGTTCAAGACTGGGCAACTGAGGTAAGTATCCTCCCACCACCCCGTGTGGCTTTAGCCCCTCTGGGTCATCTCCTCACCTTGTTGTGAAATTTGGCATGCTCTCTGTCCTGCCTTCTTGGCAGGGGCGCGTGTCTTCTGTGGGCTTGTGCGGCCAAGTTACTTCACTGGCACGTGCCCGTTTTAGTGTCTCTCAGGTAGGTCTTATTGCAGAAGCTCTGTATTGCAGAAGCATTGTATTTGCGTTGTTGTTCTTGCATGCCTTTCTTGTCTAATAATGTATTTTTCTCCCCTAGGTGTGCAGAGCATTGGCGTGGCAAACTGGTTGAGCTGGGCCCTGTCAGTAAGGATGGTGTGTGATGTGCGCTATAATGCGGTAGTAGCGATATGCGCGGCGCTGCCTTGTTTTGCCTTGCTAACCTGTTTTCTTCCTCTTTACAGGTCGCAGTGTTTCTCCCGCTTGTGCGGATCTCCGGAGCGATGCCGGCCTGGAGGCGACCAGCCAGGTAAGCTTCTTGGGCTGTTTTGCGGTTTTGCAATGTCCGAATATGCCTTCTCTAATACTGTACTCTCCTTTCCTCTTTCAGGTCTTTCGGTCCGGAAGGGATGCCGAGTCCCGAAGAAGCCGTTTACTGAAGCTGGGAGCAAGTAAAAGGATGAAGATTGCAGGTAAGATGCTGCTGACATTGGGCCTCATTCCGAGTATGGCGGTAAGGGATAGCGGCCACCGGTAACGAGACCGGTGGCGGTGATCCCTTACCGCCATACTCCGAGTTCCCTTTGCGCCCTCGCCCTTAACGCCTGCTTTGAGCAGGTGTTAAAGTCGAGGGCGCAAAGGGGCCTCCAAGCCAATAACGGTGACCGTAATGAATGGTCACCGTTATTTGCATCTTCCCCATTCCCATTGAGCCCTATGGGGGCTCATTTGGGAATGGGAAGAGCCTTGGTGAATGGGGAATTACCGCCCCGCCAACCTTGGAATGGGGCAGTAATTCCGCCATCCACCAAGGCGCTGCCGGTCCGGGTACGGCGTCAACCAAGGCGTTAATAGCGCCATTGGTTAGCGCCGTACTCGGAATGAGGCCCATTGTCTCTTTTGTCTCCTCTGCAGGACCACTCCTCCGAGGCTCGTAGGAATCACAGGGCATGGTGAGCGTCACGTTGCAGTCTGCAAAGTAACGCGAAGCGTGCCTTCTTGTTCGGGTGTGGTTTAAATAGCCTCAACAAAGTAGTCCAGGTAAAGTAGTCCCTAGGCCACCACACCCAAAACACTATACCGCATAGCTTAGTTCCTAGGAACCAAGCTATGTGGGTGCCTCCATGTTGGCTGCAGGCCTAAATGAAAAAAGTAGTCCCCTTACACATGTTCTTCAGAGTGCATGACCAAGGGGTCAATTCCCTTGCCGTCTGCCCAGTGGCAGAACCTGGTCCATTTGCTCTAGTACCGGGCCTTGGTGGCTTTGCTCCTGGCGCCCTGTATGATCTCCAGATTGGCCTGTAAGAGGTTAAGGTGCCGAAGCGTTACCTGCTCAGGTACCACACTGTGAGGGCTAGTTTTCCTGGCACAGGGTGGATGATTCTGCCCCCCTGCTGTGCTGGGCCCGTCAGAAGATGTATAGGTGGCACCTCAGAGAGACTGATGAGCTCCGAAAACCATGGCCTGGCGGGCCACCACGGAGCTATCAGAATGATGAGGAGTCGGTGAGACTCCTTGATCTTTCAAATTACTCTGTGTATCAGGAGTGGGCGGAAAGGCGTAGTCCTTCATGCCGGTCCACTGTAGGTGAAATGTGTTGCTCAGCGAGCCGGGGCCTTGCCCTTGCCAGGATGCAAACGGGGGCCACTTCTTGTTGTGCCAGGTGGCAAAGAGATCCACGTGGGTGTGACCCCACCTGTTGAAGATCTCCTCAGTAACGAGGTCATTTAGCTGCCACTTGTAATTGTCTGCTTCCAGCCCGCTGAGCCTGTCCGCCTCCTTGTTTGATTCCCCCGGGAGGTGGACTGCCGAGAGGTAAATTTCGTTTTCCAAAGCCAATTCCCACACGCTGATCGCCAGTCTGCACAGAGGAAAGGATCTGGTGCCTCCTTGCTTTTTGACGTAGTACATGCTGGTCGAGTTGTCTGTCTGGATGAGGACAACCTTGCCCTTGAGAAGTGGGAGGAATGCTCTGAGCGCTAGCCAGATTGCGCTCAGCTCCAACCAATTGATGTCGTATTCCTGCTCCTGTTGCGTCCAGGTGCCGTGGACCGAGAGATCGTCCAGGGTGGCTCCCCAGCCCTCGAGGGAGGAGTATGTAGTGACGGTGGCCTGCGGAGAGGGCGGGCTAAAGGGCTTGTCCGTCCGTAGGCTGCAGTCCATGGACCACCAAGTTAGGTCCGGGTGGAGAGATGGAGGAACGTTGATCATCTCAGATTGCGAGCCCCGCTCCCGATTCCATGAGGCCGCAAAAAGTGGAGCTGAATCCTTCACATCCTTAGTCTCGTGTGCGGCACGACTAACAGAACCGCCGCTAGTAGACCCAGGAGATGTTGGTTCCAACATGCCAAGGTCACCTCTCTGTTGAGGAAGTGGGCGGTGGCGCTCTTGAAGGCCAAGATCTTGTTTATCGACAGGAAAACCCTGTCGGAGCACGTGTCCCAAATGAGTCCCACAAATGTCAGAGTTTGCGTAGGGAGCAGCTTTGACTTCTTGAGGTTGAGCGAGAAGCCCAGGTCATGCAGTGTGTTCATAAGGGCCTGGGACAAGTGGTGAGGTTTGGGTAGATTTGGAGGCCCTGCTCTCTGAGGAGGGCCGCTACAGCATTCATGAGGCTGGTCAAGACTCTGGGGTCAGAGTACAGGCCAAACAGAAGGACTTTGTATTGGAAATGGTAGCTCATGATTCTGAACCAAAGGAAAGAACGATGGGGCTGCCAAATTGGGACGTGTAGGTACGTGTCCTTCAGGTCTAGGGAGCACATCCAGTCTCCCTTGTCCAGTGTCTCCGCTATAAAAGCTGGCGTAACCATCGTGAATTTTTGCAGGGGTAAGGAGAGGTTGAGGGAGGAAAGGTCCAGCACAACTCTCAGGCCACCTGGTTCTTCTTCTGAATGGCGAAAATCCTGGAGTAGAAGCCAAAGCCTTGCTGGGAGGCTAGGACTTCCTCAACTGCCTGGCTCTCTACGAGCGACCGGATCTCTGCCAAAAGCATTGCTGTCCCAACCTGTGGGAGTGGAGGAGGGAGGAGGGAGGAGGGAGGAGAGGCTGGTATGGGTAGGCGGTACCCCATGGATACTACCGAAAGGATCCAGGGGTCCGCGAAATTCTGGCACCAGAAATGTGCATGGAGAGCAAGCCTGCCCCCCACCAGAGACACGTGGACCTGAAGGGGTGTGTCATGCCTTCTTTCCCTCGGAGGCTGAGGAGGGGGGACTGGAAAAAGCCCTAATTTCCCCCACACACCCTTTTTGTTGTTTGCACCGGTTCTGAGACGGCGAGTGTTCCGGCAGCCTGGATCTGCGTTCCTGGAAGCCGCGGAACCCTCCATATGTACAACCCTTCTCTGAGCGTTGCTGAGATTGGGTGTAAGATTTGGGCGTGGTCTTTGTAAGAATGGGTGTGGTCTTTGTAAGAATGGACAAGGACTTTGCCGTTTGTGAGCTGTTCTTCTTTTTGTCCAGCTATTCGTCCGCAGAGGAGTGGAAGAGGTCCCCCCCTGCCCCTCGAACGGTAGATCTAGGATGCGCTCCTGGATGCTCCTGGACATCAGAGTTGAATTTAGCCACCAGTAGCCAGGCTGTGCGCCTCATGATCGTGGCAATGCAGATGGCACGGCCTGAGGTATCGATATGAGCCACTGTGGATTCCATGAGGTCAGCCCCGCCTTGAAGCGTGATTGGCATTGGGAGGGAAGTTCCGGGAAGAAGTCTGCAATTTTCCGCCATAACCGTTGGTTGGCGGCAGCCAGCATGGCGTCTGCGTTGGCCTGACGCAGGTGCAAGGAGGCGTTGGAGTAGATCTTCTTGCCATAAGCCTCCATGATCATCTTCTCCTTGCCTAGCAGTGCAGCAGAGGAGGAGGCTGAGGACGACGGAGGCTTGGAGTAAAGTGATGACGCAGCGATCACCGAGGAGTGTGGCTGAGGATGGGTCGAGAGCAAGAGTGTGTCCCCCTCCATCTGCCTGTACTTGGTGTCCAGGCGTCGGTTGACCGGCTGGACCGAGTGGGGCTTGAGCCAACCCTTCTTGGCCAGGGAGACTACATCGGTTTTCAGAGGAATCCCCATATTGGCAGAAGGGTGTCTTGTGAGGACTTCAGCGAGAACCCCCTCTGCCGGTTGTTTGACCTCGGGCTGAGGGAGGCCTAGGTACTCCGCCAGGCCAGCAAGACATTCATGGAAGGCCCTGGCTGAGGATGGCGTGTCCGGATCCTCCTCCTCATCCGTGTCCGGCAGATCTGGAGGATCTTGTGGAGGAGGGGTAGATGGAGCCGGAGGCTGAGGTACAGAGACCACAGCCGGAGGCTGAGGAGGCGGCCGAGGTTGTGGAGTTGACTATGGAGCTGGAGGAGGCGGCTGCACCGGGGTCAGAAAGCCAGATGCAGGTGTCTGTAGTGCCGTTAGCATGGCAGGGAGGACTTTCCTGACTGCGTCCTTGATGATAACCCCCGCTGAGGAGACCTCATGAGGCCGAGGAATTTGTCGGGCCTCTTCACTGGCCGAAGAGGTGGCACTGGGTACCGGCACGGTAACGGGGGACTGCTGGAGCCGCTGCGTACCCAGTCCGTATGGATGCATGGGAAAGTTGTCCTGCGCATATGAAGGGTAAACTGTAGGCCACGTACCTGGTTGAGGCCAGTCCCACCTCGACACTCGTTCATCGCCGAATTTGTGGAATGGCGTTGGATGGGTGCTCCTGTCTGGCGCGGTGGCCATCTTGTCGAGCTGCCTGACACGTGCCTGCGACGTGTTGCGCAGCCCGCTGGGTCCGGCCACGTCCAATATTCTCACGTGTTGATCACGAGACTTACCCTGCTCCTCGGGCCTCGGCCTGGTAGGTGTGACACCCTCAACCCGCAGGGTCGATAGAGCTGCGTTTAGGCACCCCCTCTGACATATTTCCGGCATTAGGGCTTAGCCCCTCAGATTTATTTCTGGTGTTAGTGCGTAGCCCTTCGGCCATAGTGCCGGTAGAAGGGCGTAGCACCTCGGGTGTAGACCCAGTACAAGAACCTTCCAGTCCCTCGACACTGTGTCCGGGAGGATCCGAGGACCCCTCGGCCCAGAGGCCGGTAGCTGTAGCAGCCTCGGTGCACGTGCCGGCGGAAGGACCTGGCCGGTCCCTCCCGAACGGGAGAGTCCCTGGGTGCGCTGGAAAATATCAGCCCTACCTTGGACCTGGGACGATGTGTCATGAAGTTCTTGAGATCCTCTGGAGGCGACTTCTGGAAGAGCTCCCTCCACCTGGCTAGTCTGTTCTTCAGCACCTTCGAGGACAGCGAGTCACACGACGAACATGATTGCCAACCGTGGTCTGGGCCGAGGCAATGTAAGGCAGAGGGTCGTGGCCGTTCTGAAGTTGGAAGAGCCTGTTGCAGGATGGACACCTGCTGAACCCTGTAGAAGCCGACATGCGCCAGGGAGGAGCGTGGACGCCTAGGACCGAGTACCTGAATGATAGAAAAGACAAAAAAAAATAAAGAAGAAGAATAATTGGAAATTACACATGGCCGAAAACCAAACCAGGAGCACTGGTGAATTCGACCCGTTCCCGTCGACGTGGAAAAGGGGACTGAGGTGTGGCGCCGGAGGGCGGAGTCAGGGCAGCGCATGCTCCCTGGGCCGCGCACCTCTAAATTTAAAGGGGAAGAAGGTTTTTTCTGGTGAAAAAGGTTCCGTCTCCCGTCCCTTGGAAGGGACGCCCATACAGTATGGAGGAAAGGGGACGGGACGTAAGAGTACAATTGGATATCATATGATATACACACAACGGCCCTCATTCCAACCCAGGTGGTAAATTCCCTACTTTACCACCATGGTATAAACTCTGTTTACACCATGGTGGATGGCGGATTTACCGCCCCATTCCAAGGTGAGTGGGGCGGTAAATCCCCAATCCCCATTTACCCTTCCCCATTCCCATTTTTGCCCCATAGGGCATAATGGGAGTGGGGAAGGCGCTAATTACGGCACCGTAAATTACGGTGCCGTAATTAGCGCCAAGGACGCTTAGCGCCTTGGTACTTAACGCCTGCTAAAAGCAGGCGTTAAGGTGGAAATCAGCCGTTAAGGGTTAACGGCGCCAGCGTGTACACTGCAAAGTTGTATTTTTGGTTTCCGTAGTACCGTACCCCACTAACTGCACACTTTAAAAAAAATATATTCAGAAAATGGCAAAATGGCTGGATGTGGCAACTGGAAGCGTGAAAGTACAGCATAATCCGCTGAGTTTTTATGCTAGGGAGGATGGGGTCTAGGGGGAGAGGCTGGCGGGCTAAATGTAAAACAGGGTAGGGGTTTGGGTGTGTAGAACTGTCTTGTAAAACAAACAACTTTTTGTTGGTCCTGTTTTTTGTTATGTACGTGCTTGCATTCAATTTTCTTTTTTTATCTCTTTCGATGACTTTGTTTCCTTCTCCTCCTGACATTTGTACGTATTGAATGTCAACGCTTCTCTTACAGTTCTACAGGATTGTCTGCAACGCTTCGTGCAGAGTGGCAAACAAAACAGCATTGCCAATGGAGGTAAAAAAAATGCCATTTCCTTGGAACCACTGCAAATCTTGCTTGTTAATGCCGTCATAGTCGGTCCAGAACATCCCAGCACTGCACATAAAGTTACACATGCTTTTGTTTATGAAACACCTCCCATCCTCTGGCTGTGGGCAAATTACACTGGCATGGTCCCAAGCACCTCTTGGTGGTATGGAGGAGAAAATCACCTTGGCAGTGGGAAGAATCTGCATCACTACTGTCAGCAACTTCTTGAGGTGACGGAGCAAACGTGAGCACGACATGTACCCAAAATGTAGTGCTCCATAATGCACGACCACAACATCCACAGTACTGACAGAGGCCATAGATGTACAAAGGAGAACCATGGTACCGAAAACCCCACTCAGACTGTGCCCCAAAAAGCCTCCACTCCTTCCAACTGAAAGTTAGTATCAAAGCTATCTGTACCAAAGAGTATCTGGCCCCACCCACAACAAAGGGAGAACCCTTGACTGGGTTGCAGACTTCAACTGTGTGGCTGCCATCACTGACAACTCCCCCCAACCTTGGTCCGACCACCACCTACTCTCCTTCACCTTCGAAGCTTCGAGCCCCATATTAACAACGAGATAGCCTCTGCCATTCCCACGAGAAGTAAAAAAAGATCACAGTGGAAAATCTGATCCCTCTGATCCTCCCCACACTTAACCAACTCCCGCCACCCTCAACCCCCATGACCTCGTCGAAGGCTATAACAAAATCATGCGCACAGCCTTAGACTCCATTGCACCTTCAAAACTAAGAAAATGCAAACCCAAAAAGCACCTCAACACTGGTTCTCTAATCACCTTAAAACTCTCAGAACAGAAAAACCGCAAAAGGAACAGGCCTGGAGACAATTTCCACAGACTCAATAAATCAATACTCAATAAAATAAGGTCCAACTACAAAAAGAAATTATAGCTGCCAAACAAGAATCCTACAACATGAGAATCGCGCAATCTAACTCCAGTACCAAAGAGCTATTCACAATAATTAAAGAACTGGAAACACCAATGCTAATTCCGACACCTGTGTGAAGGACAAACAATGGTGCACTAGTGTCCAAAATGCCCTAAACAATAAAATCACAAACCTTCAAACTAAAATTAAAAACAAGAAAGAATCCTTAACTAAACAGACCAACCCTGCCAACACGACCCCGCGCCCCACGCCCCAACTCCTGTTGCCTACCGCCTCCCGCTTTAGCTTCTCCAAGGTCTCCACTCTAGAAGTGGAAAAAATCATCCTTAGTCTAAAGCCATCCAATTGTCAGGGTGACCTCTGCCCCCCTCAAATCATCAAAGATGCGGCAAGAGACCTCTCGCCATTCATCACAAGACTTATCAACGCTTCCTTCTCCTCAGGCACCGTCCCCAGCAACCTCAAAGAGTCCTGGGTCCTCCCCCTTCTCAAAAAACCTTCCCTCGACCCGTCCATCCCCACTAACTACAGACCCATTACCACCGTTCCCTTCCTGCTCAAGATTTTAGACAAGACAGCCTACCAACAAATACAAAAATTCCTCGAATCAAACCATCTACTCGGTATTCGGCAATCAGGCTTCAGACCCCAACACGGGACAGAAACAGCCCTTATCGACCTGAAGGCTCAAATCGACACTCTGAGAGACAATGGGAAAACTGCCCTACTGCTCCTCCTAGACCTATCCGCAGCATTTTGACCTGGTCGACACAAAATCCTATGCAATCACCTCGACTCTGCTGCCCATTTCTCCAAGAAGCCATCGGCTGGATCGAGTCCTTCCTTAGCAAGAGATCCATGCGTGTCTTCTCTACCACAGCGGCCGCAGACCCCGTCCCCTTACATGCGGAGTACCCCAGGGTTCTTGCGTCTCACCTACACTGTACAACGTGTTCACAGAAGCCCTTGTTTGATGATCTAGATGGTCTGGGTATCACCTACACTAACATATGCCGATGATCCCCAGATCCTCATCCCGTTGACGGAGATTACAACCATGATTTGGCCTTGGTGAACAGGGTGTACCTCATCATCCAGGCATGGATGGCATCACACAGTCTATGCTGAATGATGACAAGACTGAACTCATCATACTTGGATCCACTGCAAACCTAGCCAAACTAGACCACAATTACACCAGCTTCAGAATAGACGGGAACCTAATTAAAGTAGCCAAGGAAGTTAAAGGCATGGTCTAGTAAACATTTTTATTGTCCCTACGGGTCGGCCATGTTTTTTTAAGCCTAAGTGGCTCGATTTTAGAAAACTTTCCTATGGACCTTACCCGAGTTTTCGTCCATTGAACGCACGCGAAAACAAGCACCAGGGAGCCGCCATTTTCTGATAATCCTATCTTTTCCCTGATCGCCCTGGCTGACCTGCTTTTGCGGCACTAAATCAATTCCCCGCCCTTGAGCCTGACATTATCAAAACATTAATATTCCCCCACATTATCAAAACATTAATATTCCCCGCCTCTCCCCGTGACGTTACTGTGCTGTGTAGGCAAACGCGCCCAGTCGTCTTCTGCGCGACTCCACACAGAACCCGGAAACCAACACAGATCAACTCACAACACAGCGTGCCACAATTCGGAATATGAAACTGTAACTTTAAAAATGAAAACAGCAACACAGTACTTTTTGGTAAAAGTACATTTATTTGACATTAAATGTTTTAGAGACATATTCAGCAATTGACATATGAACTCCGGAAAAGCCCATTTAATTTTCTTTTATCTGTATCCGCCAATAACTGTTCCGTTTCATCTTGAGTCACGCGCTGTTCCTTTATGGTACACAGGGTGTTCATTTTTCGTAAAAAAGAATCACTTTGGAAGCATGTGTGAACCGCAAGGCTGTTCCATCAAGTAGGCACTAGGCCAGCGTAAAGGTTGATATGTTGCTTCTAGCCACTAGTACAGCGTAAAGGCATGTGGGCCCTTGGCGATCGTCCCATAAATATGTGTGATCGTGCTCCAGTTGTTGACACCGAACCTGCAGGTGTCTGCTGAAAAACCATCCGCCGGTGTCTCAAACAGGTGGCAGTGGCAAGAAAGGGATCAAATACCTGTTAATGAAAACAAAAAAATGATAATTAGTCTCGCTAGCCGAACTTCAATTAATATTACTCATTTTATTTATTACGGCGATCAGAAACTATTTGCCTTGCAAGGATAGGTTCATGGAGTATGTTTCGTCTCTAAAATCAATAAGCGAAAAGATAACGAGATAAATCGAGGCCAACACACAATGATAAACGACAGTCTACAATGCGTGAGGAATGATATGATATATGATATGGCATTTTGTAATGCGCCTATACTCAAGTGTTTCTAAGCGTGGACGAGCCAGGTGGGGAACAAGGGCAGACAGCAACGATCCTACTAAGCCAGGTGTCTTTCTGATCGCGCATGGGGAAGGGATGTACAAGGTGTAGTTGAATACAAATTAAATAATTAGGGCCAGCTGGTGGCAAGTGCAAGGTAAATGCCGGGAGAAGTGGCTGAAGGATACAGAGACAAGTCCGTAGTGCAGGGAAAAGTGGCTGGGCAAGGACCGAGATCGGTGTGAGACCAGTGGACCTGCAATGCCCATGTGCCCACTACGAACAGTTTTACTTGCTTTTCCTAGCTCTTCATTCATTCATTTATTCATGCATCCATTCATTAAAATCTTCATTCCGGTATTAAAAAGCGTGTAAAGATTTACTTAACATTATACTTTGAAATTTCCATTGTGTCCTCTTCGTAATGCAGTCTGTAAACGAACCGTTCGCTCTTGACAATGATTTTTCATATACTGACCGTAAAAACTGAAACTCGGTCTAGTTTCTTGAATTCTCTGCTTATCGTCTCTTACGTTATTAGCGCACTGCCTCAATGTAGTTCTTTCTGGCATGGATCCCTGTCTCAAGGTCAAAAAACAATAGAACCCTATACTTCCAGTGCGACTTGTGGGCCTCATCTGGGCGACTGCTCCTTCGCATTCTTATTTGCAACATCACGTAGTATAACGCATCTGTGAGAACTTAAGTTATAGAATCCGTCTATGTAGTGCGACCTCAATGTGCAAATGCGAACTGGCTTCTCTCCCAAATGCCACGGGCCACTTGGCTGGCGCGTTCTAAGTGCCCAAATTTTGTCCCCGTTGTCTGCAAGCCTTTGCAGCCCAAATTGAGACATTTAAATTTTTGGCGGAAGGTCAGGGAAAGTACAAAGTACCCACAGGAGGTTGATTTAAAAGTGAGGATTTATTGTAGTTTTATTATTTGCAATACACTAAGCCTCCACTCCTGTTAACAAGTGCGCAGCATTTACATTACATGAGATGAGACATGAGAAAAATATATACATACACATATACATGAGGTGAATAGAGAGAATTACAAAAGATGACACCCAAGCTTGTTCGCCACCCATGATGGTGAAGGTAGGGGTTAAACGGTTACAGGTACACTGTACAATAACATTTATTTACAAAAAACAAATCGTATGCAATTATTTAAACCGGTGGGCATGCAACAGTCGCAATGTTCGGGGGCATGGATCACTGCTACTGCCAGAAACGTCCAATCCATATCTGTGCTTCTCTAACACAGCAACAATAAGGCCTTTACAAGTCGAACTGCATTTCATCATAGACTGGGTTGATCACCATTGCTTATTCGTTTTGAACACCTTAGTGTACGAGGCATCCTTACTTTACCCCTAGTCCTAGATTGTTCACGCTGACATTGCCTGTTATGGCCAAGAACCTAGTAGAGTGCGATTTTCATGCCCGAAAGCAAAAATGCAAGCGTTTTGCCTGTACTTTAGGACTATTGTGAAACACCTCCAATATCCGTGTGAACAGAATTCTGTCAGTCCTTTCAAATTCTTGATAGAGTTTTTGTCGAAAACAATCTTCTCAATGGCTTTGTGTGTCGGTGAGATGGAATCAACCAATTCTTCTCGTGCTCCTCTGGGGACAAGGGCCATGTTCACATTGGTGGAAATGTTCATGTTGCTGTCCAGCGGTGACGTTGGTACAGTGCTCATCAGTGACCGCCATTTTTTCAAGTAGTATTCACTGACCCTCAAAGTTTTTGAGCTCCAACCAAAGATGGTTGGTAATAGAATGTGACCACTCAAATACTTCAAAACTTTTATTTCCCGCAGCGAGATTTCTTATTGATTGATTAAGCAAATGCCATACTCAAATTGAAGTTAATATGTAATGCTCTCTCATGTTGGCAATGAAACATGTCTATCCGGGCATGAGGCTCGATTGCATTCCCCTTGATTGTAGATATTCCATGATTATAAAAACCTAGTTTCTCCATGGCCACTGAGGATGTACATTGTGTTACTGCACGACCACCGAACTCACAATTTTTTATATCCTGTCTGAAAGTGGTAGGTCATACTTGGCAGAAAATCCAGGGCTGTCACGCCATCGCCGCTAGCTGAATCGTTGGCTTCGAAGTACTTGCTAGAGACATTGTGCAATTTCCAAACATCATTAATGGCCGGAAACAATAATCACATTGGTATGTGTAGTACAGCGTTTAGAAATGAAATGGAGTCCACAAACTGAAAGAAAGCCTCTAACTTTCTAAACTGAGCCACTAAAAAGTGATGCAGCTGCACAACAGTAGATTGCCTGCTGGCAGTTTTCCCAGCACGTTTGTGCAGGCCAATGAAACCTAAGATTTAATCTACAGAGGCATTATTTTGACATTATGCCCTTTATTTGACGAGTACAAATAATAATGGCTTCCCACATACTTTCCCTCTAATGAATGCACACATTTCGCATACTTATAATTTCCATCAAACAACTGTCGATCAATGTATTGCTCTCTTTCATTAGACTGTCATCCTGCGTCAACGTTGTTTCCGGCCTGAGGTTGTGGAAATTTCAACCACATTGGTAAGTAATATCGCTGATATCAAGTTATGATGCGTCTATGGATGCTGCGGCTGGTTCTTCCTCTGTCATTCAACATCTTTACTCGAATTGATGGAGAAGAACAAACAAATGTCGACAGGTTTTTTTGGTGGCAAATTTGGCAAGGTGAGATCTGTAAAATTGATCTGCAATACTTCAGATCTATCTTCAATAATTCAATAACATCTTCCTGTGTGGCGCGGTCCGCACTGTAGCTATGGTCCAATGCAACTTTGCTGTAGTCCCAAAAACAATGAATTCATGTTCTGCCATTGGACATGAGCATCTCAAGCCTGAACCGCCTCGCCTCAAATAAATAGTTCCTCCAATAGTGTACACGGTCCGGGCAAGCCACATCTCTCTTCGCTTCACTGTCTGTGTGTGTTAGTTCTAGACACCCACGGTAACTGGAGAGAGATTGGAAAAGGGATGTTCAGTTTAAAACACAAGATGGAGTGTAGTAGAATTGACTGGAAAAAACATAAAATAGTCCCAGCACATACATTTTTTTTAAAGTTATGAACTGGTTGTAACTAACCTTTTTTTGTTTTCTTTTCTTTGCAAAACTTTTTGACTGGACCTTCAACATCTGACGCTGAGCTCCGATTAGTTTCCCATGGCCTCCCATCCCTCTGCCTGCAACGACCTATATTGTCTGTACCAGCATAGACAGCACGGAATGAGGCACCATCGTCTCCCTGAAACATAGTACTTTCATTACTATGTATCAAAATATTGTTAGCATAAAACACACGTGAGGATGAACACACAGGTACATC